>JABCMJ010024657.1:0-11503 GCA_014822125.1 Arbutus unedo | reverse complement strand
TATATATATATATAATATATTATATATATATGTGTATATAAGTATATATGTATATATAGGTATATATATTATAAGTGTATATAGGTGTATATATATAATATACATATATGTATATATATAATTATATGTATACATGTATATTATAATACATATGTATATGTATATACATATATGTATATAATTATACATATACATTATGTATATAATTATACATATACATGTATATGTATAATTATATACATATACATTATACATGTATATACATATATATTATATACATATATGTACTTATAATATACATATACATTATAATACATTATACGTGTATATACATACATATACATTATAATACATATGTATATGTATATAATTATATGTATACATTATATGTATATACATGTATATTATAATACATATGTATACATGTATATACATATATATTAGATACATATATGTACTTATAAGTATATACATTATACATATACACATAGTTGATTTTTGAAAATAATGAAAACAGTAAGTGAAATAAATGAAAGCTCACTTTTTATACTTTTACTTTTTTTGAAAATAATGAAAACAGTTTTTGATTTTTTTAAAGTAAAACATCAACCAAACATGTTTTTTTTTCTTTCAAAAAACAGAAAATTCAGAAAATAAAAACAGAAAACAGAAAACATGAATAGTTACCAAACATGAGCTAAGTGTTTTTCTTAAAACAAAATCAATTCTCTTGAGAATCTTGATGAAAAAAATTATTAGATTTTATTAATTTTAATTAAGGATTTTATTGTAATGATTGTGAGGAGTTTTTCCTATAAAATTCAATTAAAATTCCTAATTTTTTCTTCACCGTTTTTGGAGTAAAAATTAGAGAGGGATTAAGAAGTTTTTGGAAGTTATTGAGAGGGAGAGAGAGAGAGAGAGTTTGCTGTCAAGAGTCGAAGCTCCGTCCAAATGAAGTTCTATCATTTTTCCTTCGATTTTTTTATTTTATTTCACAAGCGAGGTAGGAAAATCTTATCTTCAACCATTAGAAGTATATTTGTGGTACAATTTCATGTTTAGTTTTTTGTAATCATGTAATTTTTGATTGATTGGTGCCGTAGAGACTCAATTTTCTCTAAGTCAATCTTAACATGTTACTGGTCTATGAAAGTTACGAATCTGCAAAAAAAAGAAAAGAAACGTAGTATTAATTGATTTGAGAAATTTTTGTTAAGGTTGTTCCAAGGCTCCAAAAGTTCTAAATTTTTTAATGAAAGTTGATTTATCTGTCTTCTATATTGGGTAAAAATTTTAAAGCCTAATTTAAAGTACAAAATTCTACAAAAATTTATAACTGAGCTGCTGCGAATTCGCCACTCTGCAAACTGCACTGACACACATTAGGAAAACAACAACGTCTTGGGGCTAACATCAGATCCACTCAAGGGCCTACTGGTTTAGGTAAATATCTCATGCGTTCCTCGACTGGATAACTTTTAGTACGGGTATCAAAATTATACACTATTTATTTTATTTGAAACTAGACACGTAGAACTCCAAAAATATGTGAATTTTGTATTTTATTTTTACTTGAGGAAAATTGGTTTTTCATTTGAAGTTGAGGATGCAACTTTTGGTGTTTAGAAATCTATCAATAGCTGTAACTTAAAAAGTTTCTAGAATGTTTTAGCTTGTTGTTTGAGCCCACGAGCTTTGGATCAAACTGTCTAATTGTAATCCGAAAGTATGTATAGTGTGCACAAGTATACACACATTAGTTTTATGTTCACGAGTCCCCATGGGACCTCGTGTGAGCGGGAATTCCGTAAGACTAATGTTTGGTGTTGTTTTGGTGCACATAGATCTTGTTTATGATAACATGATAGTTGTTCAAAAATTCTGATTAGGTTGATAAGAACCTAAACAAGTGATAAAATTGAAAATGATTTAATTACAGTCGTTGTACTACTCGTTGATTTTTCGGGTTAGATTCCTGAGATATTCCGGGTTAGATTCCTAAGACAGTCTCCGTGGGTTAGATTCTCCGGATCCATTCCTGTTCTGGGTTAGATTCCCGAGGGAAATTTGGTTGTTCGATTTTCTATTTTACTTTTGTTCCAAGTTAGACTCCCACGTTGATTGGTGGTTTGATTCTCCTTAACTATTGTGCCAGGTTAGATTCCCGAGGTGAATTTGGTCATTCGATTCCCTTTACTTTTGTTCCGGGTCAAATTCTCTTTCACTTTTGTATTTCGGGTTCGATTCTCGAGGTGAATTAGATTTTCATTAGCCATCGTGTCCTATTCCATATGGGTTTGATTCCTACTGGGTGTTGCCTAGATCAAAAAGAAAAGAAAGAAGATTGAACTTAAATCACCCATGTATTATTTCATTGTCGTTTATTATATCAACACCTGTTGTTATCTCATTTGCTGTATCAAATATCTACGCACTTGTTAATATTGTTAGCCATTCTATAACTATTTACCATGTTATATGTGTTATGTTCTTTGGGTTTTGCTTTTAGGTAACATTTTTCTACCGAGTGCCAAAACTCATCGATGCAATTTCTCTACACCTAGTGTTTCATACCAGATGTCGAAGAGAAATTGTAGAATCCGCCCAAGTAGGAGGAGTTGAGAGTTACTAGAGATGATCGTGATTGCGTTGGGCTGTCCTACCCCTAGATGTTCTGTTATTTTATTTTCTAAATAAAAATCCCATGGGGTATTCTTTTTCAATCTCACTACCACATCTTTAAAACTCTGATTTATCTTATTTTCTATTGTTTTAAATTAAATAATAAACGGTATTTTTTTAATTTATGTTTCAATTAATCAAATAACTGAATAAACGATTTTAATTAATATCTCAAGAAATTAGAAAGTTACACTACCTGCTAGCTTTCATAATTTTTACGTGATTATAGAAATAAGAACCGAGTCATGTTAATTCATAGATTTCGAAAAATATTACGGACTGCTAAGGACATTAAAAAAATTTTAATTAACTAATACGAAACAACTTATCTTATGAGTGGGGGTGGAAGTCTAAACTGAAAAATCGAACCGAACCAGTAATCAAACCGAACTGACGATTTGGTCTGATTTTTTAGTCTAATCGGTCCAGTTTGGTCTAGTTTGAGATTTAAAAAAATCGACTTAGTTTTCGGTTTGAGTCACCTAGGAACCAAACTGAAGTTGATTGAATGACTTCCTATACTAAACCCTAAAAAATAAAAAATCTACATTCATACATGTTTTTTTAAGTCTCAAACTAATTTTCTTTTGACTTTGATTTTTTACGGGACTTTAATTTTACTATGATTTAGAATTTTATATATCAATTTGCTGATCTTTAATTTTTTATAAGTTATTTTAACTTGGGTTTAGGCCTAATCAAATCGAAAACTGATTTTAAAACAAAAATTAATTCGAGTTTGATCCATTTGACATGGGTCTCTTATTTTTTAGTAGTTTTTCTTTTAATTTTGGGTCCAATCAAACTGAAACCGACCGAAAGAAAACTAAAATAAAAAAAATAAAACCGAAATAGCTTGGTTTGGGTTCAATTTTGGTTTACAAAAACTCAAACCGAAATTACCAACTTGGTCTGAGTTTTTTGGCCAAACCGGACCGATTTCACCTCTACTTATGAGAGATAGAAGAAAAACATGAGAGGGGTACATAAGGTGAGTAATGGATCTCCCTCTGTCATGACCCCTGCACACCTCCTCATGAATTTTGTATAAGAACTATTGTACTAGTCTGGGGGGCACGCATTTAAGGTAGGTTCCTGCGTAGGCCTCCTAATAATGCTCTTTGTTCGGTGTCAACCAAAACTAAACAGCCTTGACTCGGATCTTGTATTCTTCCTTCTTATCATCAGGTAGCATCCCGTTAGTGAGATATAAGACAATGAGATCCATCCAATTGGGGTCAAGATCAATGTCCATGGCCTTCTCAGTCGATGGAGCTTTTATGCTTGGCATGTCGACTGTGTCAACATATATTGTCCAGTGTCTATCTCTTAGGATTGCTGAGGCCAAACATGACAAGTCATCTGCATGCTCATTATGTCTTGAGCTAATTTGAACCATCTTGGCCTTGGAGAATTTCTGCAACTCCTCCTTTGGCCTCTCACCATAAAAGGCCATCTTGTCATCTCGGGTGGCATACTCTCCTAATAGTTGGTTGATTACCAATGGGGAATCATAGCGTATCTCTATCTCTATTGTGCCAAAGCTGTATGCAGATTTAAGCCCATGGATCAATGCTTCATATTCTGCAACGTTGGTGGAAGCACTGAAGTTAAGGCGTATTGACTGCTCGAAATAGCTTCCACTTGGTTCGACAATTACTATCCCGACTTTAGAGCCTCTAGAACATGCAGAGCTATCCATAAACATCTTCCAGTAAAGAGTCATATCGGGTTCCCGTTCTTCTTGTACCGCTTGCTTGGGAGCAACTAGTTTTGCGATTGGTGAAATCCCCTGGTCTTGGTCATGTGAGAACTCAGCTACATAATCCACTAAGATCAATTGTTGTTCTTGGGGGATAGCAAATATTGTATTCTCTGAGCGCTACTGACCATGTTGATACCCTCCCCGAAAGTTTTGTTTTTCTTAAGACAACGCTGATCGAATGCTTGGTGGGGTACTTCTATTGTGTAAGCAAGGAAGTAATGTTGCAACTTTCTAGAAGCCACAACCAATGCTAAAATCAAATTCTCCAAGGGTAGATATCTCGTCTTACAGTCTAGGAGGGTCTTGCTCAAATAATAAATTGGTATCTAGTCAGCTCCACCATCTTTTACTAGTACCGCACTTACCGCATGCCCAGAGACGACAAGGTAAAGTTTCAGGACATTCTCGATCTCAAGAGTCCTGATTAGTGGTGGTGCAGCCAGATATGCTTTGATTTCCTAGAAGGCCTTCTCGCATGCTTTCCCCCAAATGTACTTGAACTGCTTTCTCAGTAACTGGAAGAACAGCCTGCAGCGGTTAGATGATCAGCTTATATACCTATTTAGTGCCGCCACCATTCCGGTGAGTTTCTATACTTCCTTAACAGTTTGTGGGCTCTGAAGGTTCTGAGGTGCCCCTATCTTGTCAAGATTGACCTCTATATCTCTATGGGTGATCAAGTGCTGAAGGAACTTTTTTGAACTGATGCCAAAGGCACAGTTTGAGGCATTTAGTTTGAGCTTGAATTCTCTTAAGACTTTGAAAGTTCGACATAGGCCTATGATATGGGTCTCGACCTCCTCAGATTTGACCATCATATTATCTACGTAAGCTTTCATGTTCTTTCCAAGCAAATCTTTGAACATTAAAGTGTCCAGTCTTTGGTAAGTGACCCCCGCATTCCTAAGCCCAAAAGGCATGACTGTGTAATAGAACAACCCCCTCGGTGTGATGAATGAGGGTTTTTCTTGATTGGGCTCAGACATAGCTATTTAATCGTATCCCCCATATACATCGAGAAGCTCACAGATGATGCCAATTGATAAATAAGTATCTAAAAGTTTACTTATGGCATTCGTTCTATGAAGTCTATGGAAAGAATTACCAATATTAGTTGAACTGATCAATTGACACAAAGGGAAGTGCACAAACTTTTGTGAGAAAACTCTATCAAGAATCTTGTGGTCTTTCTAATGGTAGATTCACATATGTCACTCCTGTAAGAAAAAAGACAAACACGTTGAAGAAGAATGCTCGAATATATCAGTGCTACAAAAAAAAATAGCGAAAGAACATCACTTATTACAAAAATTAAAGAGAACTTGTAAAGCAAAATCTGGCCATATATTCAAATTGGGGAATAATATTTCAAATTCGGCTACATATAAACTATTAGAAGTGTTAAAGTCATTTCTATTATCTCAAAAATTATTAGAAGTTCTCGCAAATTAAAATCTGAACCATTACCATAAAGTTACCATCGTCTTAAATTGTAATCAACCAGTTTGTTATATCCACACCCATGGAAAGAGAAGCAAAAAAAAAAAAAAAAAATCCTATTCTGCCCAACAACTACCCAAAGAAACAAAATAGGAATAAGAAAATTTGAGACAAAAGCGTTACAATCTAAAACCAACCATTCTTCCCCACTACTAACCACGTCAAACTATCAAGAAAGCAACGTTTTAAGACTATGAAATGGATGGGGTAATGGCTAGTTTGCATTTTCATCGGGGCTACTATTGCCTTCCAAAATCAATCACACTAGAAATATAAAAAAATTATTTACGATGTGTAGGTGGTTCGTTGGATAAATTGTTAAGACCATAGCTTCAATTTCCAATTTTATAACCAAAAGACAGTGGTGTGCTCGTCACTCAATGTCTTCAGCAAATGCCATCAAGTCCATCACACGATATAAGGGGCATCTATGTAGCTAATTCACCAAAAAATCAAATCAATGGTATAAAGTTGTGGCGCTATAAATATGCGGGTCGACACAATCAAGAATTCATCTAGCCAACCTGATGCAAAACAGAGCCTCAAGCCATGAGATCAACACATGTCGGACCATGCTCACAACTGAGCCATCATCGATTAGCTTGGCTCCCTAACCCCGACCCCATGATGTTGATTACGAATGGCACGTCAAATCAACCACAACCAAAAGATGAAAAGTACAAAGAGTGCACTCAAGTTTGTACAAAAGAACACTCAACGAAATCCTATAAATAGGGACAAAGACCATTGAAAGAGGCATAAAATGGAGAATATACACCATGTTGATGAATAAGAACTCTTTTAGCCACCTCCATATTGAGTTCGTTTAAGCAATCACTATGTTTATCAACTTCCCTTACTTACATTTGCACTCATGGGACCCTAATCCTTTGAGCATTCTCTCAATCTGATACTTACTTAACCATCAAAGGGTATTTCGGCTATTTGAGGAAGTTTCCCTAATGGGTGTTTCATTGTGTAGCTAGGCCTTTGGGATCAAGCAAGACATATTGCATTTGGCTCCTTCTCTAGCTTGGACCAAACTCGTGGGGGAATCCCATAAAATAATACCCCACAATCTGCGACCATAGTGACAACTTGAGAAGTAAGAGTTGCCGTGGCAAAAATTATACCTTGTGTTTCAACCCAGTTGAGTCACGTTGAAGCCCAAAGAGAAGTTGAGCAGGGGAAAAAAAGGGCTCCTAACAGGGTAACAAATGGAGTTCGACAACCCACTCCAGCACATGTCGATGTCTCAGTGCCGGTTGAATCTGTTGGGATCATTGAAATACTAACAGCATGACTAGAGAGCAAGGCTGGGAACTCCAACATGTCAAAAAGAAAGTGGAGGATCCCAAAACCACTTCCCGACGGGAGAAGATGGAAGCGAAAAAGGGAAATAGGAGGAGAGAGAGAGTAAGCCCATGCCCGTTCTCAGGACAAACACAACTGATGGCTATAAAAATCACCCACGCAGAGATCTTAGTAGAATAGGAACATGCAAACCAAGAGCACTCTTAATCAAAAAATGACGTACGAGTATGTTAAAGATAGAGGAAGCTCGAAGCCAAGAAGTTGGCACAAAAAAATGGGATGGGCTAAAGGGCACATACAAAGGAATTCAAAGAAGAGATGCGATTCTAAAGAAGAAGGGACTAAAACTCCCTTCTCTTGAAACCAATTGAAGGAAATGGGAGGAGTATAAGTCAAAGTTCAACCATCCATTACCAAAAATCCTTTGGAAGATTAAGAAGGAAGCTTACTATCATGCCTTCCAATCTATGGGGGGGTCTGAGCAAGCGCAACCCAAAACTGCACTACAATTTCTACAAGGACTATCGCTACACGATAGAGAAATGCAACTCCCTCGAAAGATGGCTTGATGACTTAGTGCACCGAGGGCACCTTAGACAGTTCTTAGATGAGCTGTGAAGGAATGATCTCCAAGGGCAAGAAATGAATAGGGTCGAAGGATTAGATTCGAAGCCGCTCAAGATAGTGACACTCATAGAGAAAATAAACATAGGCGAGAAGAAGAGAAATCTCCATTAGGTCAACATAATGGAGACTGGAAGGGTGGCCTATGCCCATAAAGACTTTTCTTTTGGTGACGAAGATAAGGTGGGGGTTGAATACCCTAACAAAGAGCCCATGATTCTAACCTTAAGCATAAACGGGTACGAGGTACACCAAGTGCTCATAGACATGGGGAGTTCTGTAGACGTGATGTTATACAACACCTTTAAGAAGTTTGGTCTCAAATCCTCAGACCTCACACATAGCAGTATGCTCTTATATGGATTTAACTGTAGCCAGGAAGAGCCAATCAGAAAAATCACTCTACGAGTAGAGATCCGAAGCATAACAAGAAAATGTGAGTTCCTAGTGCTTGTCATCCTAGAAACTCGCATTTTCCAGTGCCCACATCATTTACTACTAGGTGTTTATTCTATTAACAACGCATCTTCCTTTATGGGAGCCAAAAATCATATGTAATTGTTGCTGTAATTATTCGAGTGTTTGATGTAGTCCCATAATTGTTTTTTGATGACTCAAAGTATTCGTCCAGCTTGCATGCACCTCAATTAATATTTGGGATTAATTCTACTGTCTACTAACAGAAACTTAAGTAAAATCAAAACAAAACTCTGTATCAACTAACTCTATAAACATTGATAGTACCTGATATGTTTTGAACTTTAGAAAGACCAAAAAAGAAAATGATTTTTGCCTAGAGTATCTAAAGCTTTTGTAGGGAAAAGGCGAATGATTTTGTGATACTAGAGAAAAGGAGATGCAAAGAGGTGAATAAAGAGGAAGCATCCAAAGAAAAAGAAACAATGCCCATAACATACACATAAATCACTCGTGCCTCTTTTTGCTAGTCTCTTCTGTTCGGCCCCTCTGATCCATCATCTGTTCGGCCCCTCTGATCCATCATCTGTTCGGCCCCTCTGATCCATCATCGCGTCCTCCACATTCATGAGCTATAGAGCTTTAACCATAAGCTTAGTCATGCTGGAGGGTCTCCACTCGAAAAGATGGTAAAAAAATTGTGTCGGTTGCAATCATCTGTAAAGGCTGTGACGGTTATCTTATCGTCCACTTTGTCAACCCTCAAGACTTTGTCGTTGAAGCACTTGAGGTAATCTCTAAGCAATTCGTCTCTTTGCTATTTATAGTTTCGAAGGAAAGTAACCAGTTAACAAGGACAACGACTACTGTAAAAATGGTTAATGAACAACCTGTTACGCTGTTCAAAGTTATTGATGGTTTTCGACTTCAACTTCCCAAACAAGACCTTGCCCGAGACTTGAAGCGTGGTGGGAAAGGCACGACACATGATCTCATCGGGGATGGCATGCACATGTATGCCTTGTATATTTTGAAGTGGTCTAGGGGATCTCCCAAGACGTCAAACAGGGGGTGTTCTAAACTTTCGAGGGAGGGCTCTTGCCATAACCACCTCTATAAATGGAAGGCTAAATTTGTACATCTAGCTGTCGTTTGTCACTCTCCCATTTGCCTTCATTTGATTCATGATCCCCTCCAACTACTCATGGAGCTCATTGATCTCGGCTCCCTTGGCCACTGAATCCTCCATGTTAGTTGGCCTCTCCGACTTATGGCGATTTTCCTCTCTCTCTTTCCTGTCGCGTGACTATTAACCTCTTCCTCATGCCACCCGTCTTCCTCATGGACCTCAATTTCGTCATTGGGTTATGCCACAAACTAGTATGGCCGGTTGACGTCTGACAATAGTGGTGGGGGCCGTGCCTACAGTTGTTGGGCAGAGGTTTCATTCTGCTCCACCACCATGGTCACTAGCTACATTAGATTTTGCACGTACGCCTCCAAGGGGTTAGGGTTTTGTTAAGCTTCCCCTTCCCAGCAGTCTCATTGGCCTAGTTGATCTCGTAATCACCATTGTATTTTCGGTTGACTCAATTAAATTTGTTTATTAGCAGGAAGAGACTGAAATTGTTCCCACAGATGAAGCCAAGTTGATGGTGCCAAAAACATGACGATTGCCTTCTTACTCCTGTGATGATTCCGGTAGATAAGTCCTAGGATTGGGGTGGTTCTCTGGGCAAGGACCCTTGGACGATCAAGTTAGTAATCAATTAAGAGAGGGTGTACGCAAAGTAGTAAGTTTGGACTCTGTAAAAGCATAATTGATCCTTGACCTTGTAGCACCTTATATAGGATAGATGGCAAATGGATTTCTAGCGTACTTATGGCCGCTGATCACACTCCTCTTTCCATAATCTAGGGGAGTGAGTCATTAAATGGGGGATTTGTCTCTGGGATTCTGAGTGGTTAGAGACGTTATTTGTGGGATCTCACTTAGTGGATCTTTTGATTGGTTACCTCTAACCGAGCGGGATGAACCCCTGGTCGAGCATAATGAACTCTAGCAGAGTGGTTGAGTATTGCTAGATAAAACTGTGTTGTGCGTCTAGTAATTAAGCAAATATTTAACTGAGCAGACTGTTGTAGAGTGATTAAGTAATGGACGACCTATAGGCAGAATCGAACACTGAGCGATCAAGTACCGGGCCTATTAATTCAGACACATTAGGGCCATACATGTTTTAAAAGCATAAAATGATTTTGATAATTAGAAAGACAAAGTTACAAAATTACTTATTATTACAATAGAATACAAAGATATAAACTCAAAAAATTATATTTTGTTACAAAAACTCAAAAGTATCACTTGAATGAGGTACGAGTATTGAATGCAAAATTGTGTTAATGAATTTAGGAGGTTCGCTTTTTATCGGCCGTAGAACAAAACCCTTGGATATAAATTAGCCTTAATAAATTTGGGCTTTTTTTAATCTCTATTTACTACCAAACCAAACATTGATAGAGGACTCTTTTCGTGGGCTGTTTTTTGAAGGCCATATGCAATGACCTCTAGGGGCCGATTGGATGAAATATTATTTTTAGGAGGATAAGTTATAAAGGGGAATAAGATACTAAGGCTCGTTTGGATGGGGGAAAGGGAGGGGTATAATTTTTAGATGGGGTAAAAGGAATGACGTGACATATTTAGCAGGGTTTGGGAGTATAAAAATATAGGAGAATAATTTTTCACCCCTCCAAAAATAATCTCCCCGGCCCAAAAATTATCCCCGGGTATTATCCAAGAATAATATCCCCTATCCCTTATTACAATTACAAAATAACCTTATCTTCCTATTTTATCCTCTATCCAAATCAAGTACTATTTTATTCCCCTTTTTTAATATTTCATCCAAACTATTTACTTTTTTATTCCCCCTCTATAAACATCACATCAATGTGAGCCAACCATATAAAAATAATACCTCATCTTATTTTATCTCCTCTCAATAACTTATCCCTCTGAAAATAATTCTTCATCCAATCGGCCCCCTAGGGTTTTGTTTTAGTATCGGACCTAACATGGCTTTATTATTTGTATGTACAATAATGCCACTCTCACACCTCCAAAACATACCCCCAAGCACACCTTGAGGGACCCACCCCCACCCTCCCTAGCCACCCACTCTTCATCTCACACGT
>JABCMJ010024646.1:0-15722 GCA_014822125.1 Arbutus unedo | reverse complement strand
AGGTGGTGAGTACGAAGCACCGTTTGGTGAATTCTGTGCACAACATGGAATCATACACTAAACCACTGCACCTTATTCGCCTCAGCAAAATGGTGTTGCTGAGCGCAAGAATTGTACCTTAAAGGAGATGGTGAATTCCATGTTGATTAGTTCTGGGCTGCCACAGAACATGTGGGGGGAAGCAATTCTTTCTGCAAATTATCTTCTGAATAAGGTACCGCAAAAGAAACTTGATAAAACTCCGTATGAACTTTGAAATGGTCAAAAACCTTCCTATAAGTACTTACGAATGTGGGGGTGTCTCGCGAAAGTGGCAGTACCTACACCTAAGAAGGTGAAAATAGGTCCTAAAACCGTTGATTGCATATTCATCGGTTATGCACATCATAGCAGTGCATATAGGTTTCTTGTGCATGAATCTGCAATCTCAGATATACACAAGAACACGATCATGGAGTCTACGAATGCAACGTTCTTTGAACATGTATTCCCGTGTAGGTCCACTGTAGAAGCAAGTTCAGCAAAACGAACTTTGGAAGATGTAGGAGAAAGCAGTCTTCACCAAGAGGAAGAGGTTGTAGACGAACCTAGACGTAGCAAAAGGGCTAGAACGTCAACTTCTTTTGGTCCTGACTTTCTAACATATTTGTTGGAAAGTGAGCCTCGAAATTTCAAGGAAGCAGTAAGCTCTCCTGAAGGACCTCTGTGGAAAGAGGCAATTAAAAGTGAGATTGATTCCATACTACAAAATCATACTTGGGAATTGGTGGATCTTCCTCCAGGTTCTAAGCCATTAGGCTACAAATGGATTTTCAAACGAAAGATGCGGGCAGATGGATCAATAGATAAATATAAGACCAGACTTGTTATCAAAGGATACAGAGAGAAAGAAAGGCTTGATTACTTTGATACGTATTCTCTTGTGACGAGAATAACGTCGATTCGAATGATAATTGCAATTGCAGCATTACGCAATATATAGATACATCAGAAAGATGCAAAAATAGCTTTCCTTAATAGTGATCTGAATCAAGAGATCTATATAGAACAACCTAAAAGGTTTTCCACTCCAGGACAAGAAAGAAAAGTCTGTAAGCTGGTTAGATCTTTATATGGTCTAAAGCAAGCTCCGAAACAATGGCATGAGAAGTTTGACAATGCTATGTTGTTAAGTGGCTTCCAAATCAACGAGTGTGATAAGTGTGTTTATGTCGAAGACACAACCGATGGCTATGTCATCTTGTGTTTGTATGTTGATGACATGCTCATTGTGGGTAGTAATGATAAGGTTATCACATCTACCAAGAATATGTTGAGATCTAAATTTGACATGAAGGATATGGGCTTTGCAAATATAATTCTGGGTGTCAAGATAACCAGAACATCTAATGGATTTGTATTGTCTCAAAATTATTATATACATAAGTTTCTCGAGAAATACAATAAGTCTAATACGAATATTGCCAAGACTCCTGTCGATTCAAACCTCCATTTGTTTAACAATCTCGATGAAGGTGTTTCTCAATTCAAGTATTCTCAACTAATTGGAAGCTTAATGTACTTGATGAGTTGTACAAAGCCCGATATTGCCTATTCGGTGAGCCAACTAAATAGATATACGAGTAATCCAGGAGATAACCACTGGAAAGCTATAGTCAAGGACTACGTTACTTTTAGTACACTCGTAACTATGGGCTACACTATACCAGATATCCAGCTGTACTAGAAGGGTACAGTGATGCAAACTGGATATCTGATATCAAAGACTCCAAATCTATGAGTGGGTATGTCTTCACACTAGCAGCTGCAGCTATGTCTTCGAAATCTTCCAAACAAATGTGTGTAGCACGATCTACGATGGAGTCAGACTTTTTTGCTGTTGGCACGGCAACTGAGGAGGCTGAATGGCTAAGCCATTTTCTGGAAGATATTCCAAGGTAGCTGAAATCAGTGCCCGCGATATGTGTACATTGTGATAGCCAATCAACGATTGGTCAAGCGCAGAGTAATATGTATAATGGTAAGTTTAGACATATTCGTCGTAGACATAATACCATTAGACAACTACTTTCAACTAGGGTTGTCACTATTGACTATGTGCAGTTAAAGGACAATATCGTGAATCCGTTTACCAAAGGGTTAACCCAAGAGCTAGTTGTTAAAGTATCAAAGGGAATGAGACTAAAGCCTATGACGCTAAAAACTACAGTGATGGAAACCCAACCTTGTTGATTGGAGATTCCAAGATCAATGTTCATGAGGACAACCTAATCACGTGTAACGTGAAAATCACTAAGGAGATTTATACTTCTACCCTTGATATTGTAGAGGATAAAGGTCCCGTTTGTTAAGCCACTAAGTGACCTGGGATGGGATTAGAAACCCATCGGATAAGGTAGAGCATGTTTGTTTTGTGATTTTGGAACGGATTGATAAGACGATGGGTTTGAGACTCCCCGGATTAGGGCGTATTACGAATACCATGTCCAACAAGGTATTGGTAATCCGGCCGTTGGTTTGCTATCAAGAGTGACCGAATTGGCCCTCCTTCGATCTTTGCTCATCGCACATGAAATCTGTGCTCTGGGTCTCAGATTCCAACTTCCCGCCGCTGCAGCCGCCGTCGTCATGACTACGATCTGGTGGTTTATGGTGTACTAGAGACACAAGGACAAATTGCAGGGACAAACTGTAGAACTCTCCAATTTAGGTAAGTTTTGGTCTTATGTCATTTGATGTGTGTGAATCTAGGGCTCACAATGTTATATGTGAGATAAAGTGAGATTTGATTGGGAATTCTATGGGATTAATCTGAATTTGGCAGACATAAATGGAGATGCTTTGCATGCTAGTCTTGTATTGCCTCCGGCATTGCATGTCAGAAAGGCGAAGTCGGGAAATCAGATATTATGGTTGGTAACTTCTTAATCCCTTCTACTTGTACATTTGATATGGTTGGTTATTTATTCAATTCTGTAGTCTGCTCTGATTGGTTGTTAAGAAACCTCTACAAGGAAAGGAAAATGACACCTTTTGTTAGTCTAATTTTCTGTAATGGTTTGTTTGTAGATTCAGAAACAGGGAACAAGGAAAAATTTAACATTTTTTTTCCTTTCTAATTTTTTTTTGTTTTTTCGACAATCAAACAGAGCATTAATTAAGTTTTTAATGTTATTCCTTAACTTTCTAGTGATTTTATGTTATTGAGTACAATTGATGTGAACTTTGAAGCTCCCATGTCAGTTATGTAAGGGTAATTGTAAGATTAGTAGTATATTTTTGAGGTCTAAAGCATTTGTTTTCCTACTCTCTTGCAGTGCATAGTCATCTCCCAGCTCTGCTGAGGGAAATGGTTATGGATTTGCAGACAAGGTTTGCTTCTCTCATGTGCAGTTGACTTTCACTACTTGCATTTGGGCTAGTTATTGAGCATTTAGAACATAATCACCTTAAAGTTAACTAAGGTTTATGACCATCCCAGTAATTATGACAAATGCTTGTTGAGTTGAATGATTAGCTAATCTAGCAGTAACTATAACTAGTGAATGTCATTCACTTTGATGTTTTCTTGATCATCTTTCTATCGTGGGATTTGGAAATGTTTTGGCTTACTTCCCATATACCTTTGGTCCACCACCTTAGTAAGGGCGAAACTTGTATAAGAAGCTGCTCTTATAGTTTACTTTTCATTATTGGAACATATCCCAGCACTTGATTTATATTAGGAGAACCTTTGAGCTGCCAAATAGTTACTTCTGTCACTCTTTGGAGTTCTTGGATATGGAAGGAAACTTAGAATTAGTTCACTAGTATCGATCACCCTATTAAACTTCATGTTCAACGAAATTATCTTAAGTTGCCGCATCTCCCATGACTTGGTTTGCTATGGTTAACCTGCAGGGCATTCTTGGATTTGGTGAGCTGTTTATGCAGCCGTTGCTGCATCTGTTTAAGCAGAAACTTAGCTGCAGAAACTTCTTTAAGCGGTTGGAATGTTGTGCTCTAAGTAGGCACGAAGAATACTTTGAGTAGGTTGGTCACAAGAACACACGAACTATGATTCCTGGTGACAAGTATTTGAGATTGTTTGTAGTATGAAGCTTTCCTTGATGGCAAACCAAAACACAAAACTATGCATTGGAATGCATTTATAAGAAACCATAAAAGTTAGATGCTAGATGGTATTCCAGGTGCCAGTGGAGGAATTGAATGCTTAGAAATGCCTCTCAAGTCTACTGTATTTGTTTTTTAGGTTTGAGAATTTGTCATACTTTTTTTGTCTAGGTGTGTGTTAAGTACTGAGTCTGGTGGTATGCATACTGCTTAAAGTTTGGGTTTCATTGATGGCTACAACTCAGGTTTTTTGCTGGGCAACCATTTATGGTTGTAAGCACTAATGTAGATTTTTCAAATTATTTTTGTGAGTGCTATCTCCATGACTTGATTTGGTAAGTGTTATCTCCAGTGAATCAATAATATTGGATTATTCCTTCATTTCGTTTTTGAGTTATATTATGGGCTTGAAATTAGTATAGGAAAGGAATAGATAAATAAAACAAACAAGTTTGCTCATTTTTCATTTTAGTTTGTTTCCAATGAGATAAATAGGTAAATAAAATAAAGACATTGCTAATTTTTTATTTTATTGGCCATGGACTTTATTTTCTATTTCTTTTGGAATAACCAAGAAAAATAATAAACAATCAGGGTGAGGGCAAATTTGGAAAACACGTATTTTAATCCCATCCTTTCCTTTTGCAAACAAACACCAACCATGCACTATTAATCTTATCCCGAGTATAAACAGACATACAACACTGGTTTTAATAATCCCTTGGTATTACGAATCCCATCCTAATCCTGCCACCTTATGAATCCCAAGTTACGAAGAAATTTAACAAACAGGCCCAAACATATGCTATATGTTTTTAATGACTCTTATGCGGTGGAATTCAAATTTTCGGGGGAGTATTTGAGATGCTCATGATAAGAGGTCACCTATGTAAGTGTGAAGTGGGATCGCTTCAATAAGAATACGAGTAGACACAATTCTTAATACACTTACAGAACCATGACACGTGTTCATGGCTAAAATAAAAACACCATTGAGAACTGAAGTGTGTCAAGAGAAGTTCCTATGTGGAGTCTATTGTCTCGATTTACACGAAAAGTCGAACAATTCAAGACATCATATTCACAAGTGAAGTAGACAGCGAAAGATCTCTAGGCAACCGAAAGGTCTCTTCTCTATACCCAAGAGTCACCGTCTAATGCTCCATTATCCTCCATCATGGCTTCTTCATTGCTAGCAACTTAAAAGTCATTCCGTTTCAACATTCCAAAGGTTTCTTTGGGTCTTTAAATACCAAACTCATTTTTGGTATTAATTACTGTCAGATTAATTCACAAATTTGTTTATTCAAGGTGTACTCCCTAGTTCATTCTTCAAGTGAGAGAAAGTCAGGCACGAGTAAATTCGACAAGCGACGAACGAGGTTAGATCTTACTTAGTTCGTGGAGCTATTTTAACCTGAGAGATGACGCCAAAACTATCCTCCAACACTCACGGTGAGACGGTAATTTAATTTTAAGGAAACTGTGTTAAACACAGGATTCGGTTCGATAACATTGTATTTATTTTCGTATTTCGATTATTACATTGTATTGTAATCGAAATTCTATAATTTTTGTTGGTTCAATGATTAACGAAATAGATGTATACTTTTTGGATTTTCATGTACTTTACAAATCTATCTCAACACTTTTTTTTTCTGCAACAAAATTATTGTTATTTTTTTTCTTATGTTAATAAAATATAATTAAAGAGTTTTTTTTTTAAATTTTGCCTAGAGATCCTCAAAACTCGGGGGCGATCTTGATTATCGTTAAGGCATATACAAGCCAAAACAAGAAAGCGAAGGCCAACTACTAGAAGTGTTACACAATCGAACGAAAAGAAAACAACAAATTATTGGCCTATAGATGAATTCTAGCTGAAGGTATTCAAAGTGCATAGAAATGTGCCTGAGAAAGAATTCTTTTAGACACAAATTGAAATTGATATTGTAAATTGAAAAGACTGAATAAAGATGCATGCAAAAGCAGCATCAGTTACTTATGAAACCCATGTGATCAACCACAAGAAATTCACCGGCAGGCCCACTGGCTATTGCAACATCACTGCACCGCTGCAGCAGACTACGCCCCTCGTCATGGCGCCCCATCTAGACGACACAACACTGCTCACGTGTCAGCTCATTAAATCCGACGCGTCCCTGATCAACTCTCTCTCTCTCTCTCGGTGTTGTCAAAGAGAAGGAACCTGTCGGTATAAATGATGTCTTCACCCCATCTGGATTATGCATGCAGGTATCATGGTAATTGTTTTAACTATTAATTACGTTGAAAACTAAACCGATGTTACATGCACCATCCATTTTGTTAAATAAAATTCTGATATCATCATAAATATAACGATGTCGTGTGTATCTGAATTTCTTACATAGTTAAGTTCCTGCCTTTGCAATCACGTTATTCAGTACGCGATGGGCCTGCCGAACCAACACCCTCAGCACCCGCCCAAGGCCCAAACCCTCAAGAGGTTATGTACTCATCACCCGCTGAAGAGCTAAACGTTGTATGCATAGAGATGGCGATTTGAGCAGAGATTAGTTGAAAGAATGAGAAGATCAGAAAAGAGAGAAGGTTTCGGGCACACACAAGCGTGGAACCATTGAAACAGAGCGCGAGTCAATGGTGCCACGCTGTGTGTGTCCGCAATGTTTCCTCTTTTTAATTCGTGCATGGCAATGGACAATATGGGCGGGCTCCCCCTTTACGCATGGTATGCCTTCATATCATATTTTTAGTGACATTCTTTACAGCTTTGAGTGAAATAAATTTGTGCAGGGATTAACAAATGAAGAAAAATGATGGGGTTTTCAATGATTCAACCAAAGGCATTAATTTGATCAAAAAAAATAGTCAAGGCTGTTACTGGATATTAAGCATGGACATGTGGGAGATTTTCTAGAGAAAAGATTTCATAATCAACCATAAGAGAGAGGCAAAACCACCATCATCGGACACGGGAGACGAGCCTCATGCTCTTTAATATATACTGCTAAACAAAGGGAATTAGGTTCGGGTTTAGAGAACCCAACAGGGGAAGCTCAAACTAGAAAAAACCACAGCACAATAAAACCTACAATTTTGTTGTAAACGTGGTTTGCACTGTCGAAATGGAGACTTGGTCTTGTAGCCGAAGTAAATCTTTGAATTGGCTCAAAGCAATTTTTAGAAGATTTTGAGACCCAATTTTATTCCATATATAATCCCCTTGTCTGATTTCCAAATCCTTTCCCTATTACTTGACATCAGTGTTGAAGGGAAAAATCAGAGCGAACACGATGCAGAAATCACTAGTTGATACTTGATAGATTGAGGGGTTTTTTTTTTTTTTTTTTTTGCAAACGCTCCCGAACTAAAATCTCCTGTTCGTGGGTATACCCAAATTTGAGAAACTACGTAAATCATTTTGTTTCTCTCTAATTGTGCGGTGTGTTTTGGTTTCATTCATTGTGGCACAACAATTGGTCTCGAAGCATAGGGAGCCTAGAATAACCAAAGAACACCAAAAATAGAGCTTCAAGACTCCATTTTTTTTATTTTCTTGAGATTTTAAATTGCTCAAAAAATTACTTTGAGCAGTGAATTTTGTAACATCCCGCTTTTCGGCAACGTTAAAAGAAACTAAGTCTTTAAATATACACAAATGAGTCCCAAAAATATAAAAATGGTAAAAATACAATTATACAATGATGATCTCTCTTTTAAAAATAATAATATCTTTAAATACTCCAATCCGGTTCTCATTAAATTTGCTTCAATACCTAAAAATAATATTAAACTATGAGAAGCATACTATACGATAGAAAGAAACAAGAGTTCGAAAAATAGGATCAATAAGCGAAAATCACAAGATAAGCGAAATAATTTTCAACAATGTCCATATATAACCAATAGAAAATAGATATTGTATCCAACCCAACTCGTTAACATGTTAAGCACCATTCATGTCAAAAAATAATTCAATATATACGCCACTCGGACCCACATAATAATACATTTGATTCCACAATAGGCAATCAATCAATCATAAAAACTAATTTACTATGAGTCGATGGGCTTGCACATGTACCAATCAGATCCATAATAATCAATCATGCAATATATTGTACCACAATTTGATAAACAGAATTTAATAATAATTTTCAAGATGATCAAAGAAGTACAAATATTTGATATAAATAAAATTCTCTAGAGATTGAAAGCATATAATATATTTTCGGTTTAGCTCAAATAAAATCGTGACCGTTGAATATATGCATACTGGTGATAAAAATGATATCCTAGGATTACACCTCGATCTAACACCGTTAGATGCACCATCAATAAATCTAAAAGTTGGAGGTTTGTGATAGAAATAATTTGAAAAGTTTTATGGTGGGGCATAATGGCTAGGAACAATATTATAGAGGTGTGAGAATCAAGAAAACACATTAACTGGGTGTGAAAAAATGAGAAGGATAATGTCATATTCATATGATTGAGAGGACCAAGGGTTGGGGTGTGAAAGTCAAAAGACTCAAACGAACTTGGTTAGAAAAAAAATTAGGAAAGACAAAGTCATGCCTGAGTACAAAGAGAGAATACTTAGGTGTATTAAGTTTTCTCAGGTGAGATGAATGTCGGACTTCAAAGGTGTCCAAATGATAGGATTGTAATCAATAAGGTTATGAAATCAAGAGATTGGGGAGAAAAATGAGAGCTTGAATGCCAAGGATTAAAGGAAAAAATCCAAGGGTCTGAGTGAGCCTGATTAAGAAAAATAGCTAGAGCTACAGAAAGATGAACTTGACTTTTGAATTTTCAATGTTCATAGATAAAAACAAGAACTGAAGAGTTAATTGGGTAAAGAAGAAGAACAAGAAAATAATCCGATACTACTCGCCACACCATCATACTTGTGCTTTACAAATTTACAACTTTCGATCGAATAACTAAATTAACTATAAAATGCAAAAAGAATTTTAGTAAATGATTCAAAATTATTTATTAAATATTTAAAAAATCAGATCGCTACAGATTTTGTTTCTCTCTCCAACATGAGTTCAACAGAGAAAACAACACAAAAATCAGATAAACAATGCATCCACACAAATTGGCAAAATAGAATTCTGGTTGCCCCTGTTTCTTTTTCTAGCTTCTGGTTCATATTTCGCCTTATGGTTCTTGGCATGCAGAAGAATAGAGGCCTCATCCACTGATGCTGGATCCTCTGGAGATAAGTTATAATCGGGTCAAAATTGATCCAATTATACCCAATTAGTTCCATTTGATCCCATGGATCCACCTGACTCGATGAAACTGACCCGATCCAGTTAACTTAAACTGACCCAGTTGACTTGATAAGTTAAAATTTCCCCATAAGCTTTGAAAATTATAGTTCAATCCATGTTAAAAGAAAGTTTTTGGGATTGATTCCTCACTTGTTTCAACATTCCAGATCCAAGGGCGGGCTTGGTTTTTTATAGTTTGGCTTAGAAGCTGATGCCTTGTTCGTTTTTTCCAAAAAATGTTTAGTTTTGACATTTTTAGCATTAGATATTGTTCGTGGTAGTGCCTAAGGCAGTTAGATTTCAAAATCTATTGAAACAAAGATACAAGAGTTTTTTTACCAGCTCTATAAGATATACTTTTACAGTACCCAATGCAAAGTTTGAGGTTGAAAAGTTCAATAGAACAAACAACTTTAAACACAAAGAATGTTAAAGACATATTGATCCAAGGGGACCTAAATTTACATATCTTGGAGGATACACCCAAAGGATCTAGATAAAAAAGATTGGGATAAACTAAATCGTCAAGCTTGCGGCACAATTTGTTTGTGCCTAGAGAAAGATCATATGTACTCTATAATGAAATAAACGAAGGGCAAAGTTTTTGGGGATTTACTCGAGAATAAATACATGACGAAAAGTGTATAAAATTGCCTCTACCTGAAGAAGAAGCTCTTCCATTTTATATTCAAGAAAGATAGCTCTATGAATGAATAATTAAATGAGTTCGATAAAATACTTGTTGATCTCATAATATAGTTTAGGAAAAAAATTGCGAACAAATTGATCGGATTTCATTCTAGAAAATAATTTCATAAAATCAACAATCGAATGTTATAGAACGAAATTATAATCTAAATCCGGAAAACAAAAATACATTACCAAACCGAACCATGTGAAATCACAGTTCTCTTAAAATAGATTCGTCGTCTGTTGGAGAATCGCACCGGTGTCTATCACCCAGGGTAAATGACTCACTCAGCCGTAGGAACACCTACCTATCGACCACCTTTTGAACTACCAGTATTTGTCTCTCTTTCCACAAAGAACGCAAAAATCAAAAGAAAATTGTGTAGACAAATATTTCCAAACCGTTCGGTTGTCCCAAAACCAAGTAAGGAATCTACAATTTATAGAAGTCCTTAAGCTCTTGTCGTCGCTAAACCCATGAATGCGGGG
Source organism: Arbutus unedo (assembly GCA_014822125.1). NCBI lineage: Eukaryota > Viridiplantae > Streptophyta > Magnoliopsida > Ericales > Ericaceae > Arbutus > Arbutus unedo. The sequence continues at coordinate 5,142 of JABCMJ010024646.1, read as the reverse complement.
ATTAATAGGGTTATTGATGGACATCAATGGCACAATTGATGGGCATCAATGTAACCATGAATAGATTGTAACCGTTATGACTTTTCGGTTGTCTCATCAAACCTTCTGGTGTCCTAATTTCCTTCACAACCTTTCCAAATTTTCAATAATCCCCTACATAAATGAACTTAGCTAAAAATTGACGCAAAGTATAAAGAAATTCTGAGAGAGAGCACATCAGATAGACAGCTTTTGGCATTGAACTTTTTCTTGTGAAAGTTCATCAAATTTACTAACTAACCAATGATTGTGATGTCATGAACTGTTCTGTCATGTATAAACTGAGACAACAGACTCCACATAGAAACTTCTCCTTACACAGTTTAGTTGTCGATGTTGTGTTCGTTTTAGCCATGACCACACATCCGAGTTCTCCAAGTGTACTATAAATTTCGCCTTCTCAAATTCTTATCGAATCGACGTCACTTCATACTCACATAGGTGACCTCTTGTCATGAGTATCTCAAATACTCCACTAGGAATCTCAATTCTAACACATAAGAGTGATTAAAACCAAATATTAATTGCTTATCCTTAACAATATCACTATTGCACCACAGGAAAAGGGTAGGGGAATCAATCTCCTCAGTGATCTCCATAAGACTGGGTCGTGTTTCCCCATAGGCGAACCACCCTCGTTGGGTTCTCCAGCAAGACCTCTTGTGGGCAAAACTCCCATCCATCGGTCCCAATATGGAAGAACTTGGCCTTTGAGTCCTTGTTTGAAAATGGAATATTCCCAAGTATTAAGTTTTAGCCACCCCGAGATTAAAAATACTACCAGTCGGGCTCTGATTTGGCCTCTTTAGGGAAGTAACAGACGAAGAACTCAGCAATTGTCGAGGCTATTTTTTCGTCGCTCACCTGGTGGCAAAGTAGGATCATTGAAATCAATAACTCCAGTCGTTCGACATTAGCTGGCTCAATGCCAAATTGAGACAATGAAGAATTTCTCAAACGAGCAGATGGACTGGGAAGCGCATTCCACACTGAAGGTTGTTCTCGTATAAACACATCTTAGAGCCACATACATGCAAGCCCTCTTGTGCACGGGTGGAAAGAGTTGGGAAGCGAATATATGGCCCGAATCTTATCCAAATCTTGGCTCTTCAGTACAGAAAGAATTCCCTCAGCACAAAAGGGTTTGTTCTTCGGAATGTCGGTGAAGTTAACCATGGCAATGGGAGTCGCGATGAGGACCCCTCTCCCCCAAAGCCCTGAGCGGGAAGAAAAAGAGCCGAAGTTGGTGTCTAAATCGACAGGTTACTGAGGAGTTCCGTCTCGACCTTAAATCGCATCAACAGAGCAAAATCAAATATAAAAGAGTGAGAAGCATCAAATAACTGACGATTGCCGGTCCAACGATCAATGGGAGGCAAGTCGTAAGAAAACTCTAGAGATCGTGACCGATCAACCAGTCGTGCGTGTTACTGGTCAGCAAACCTCTACCTGATCGATCAACATCCGAACATTTGCTCAAACACGAGTACCACACCACTGTCACCTAGAGAGATTGGATGCCTCTGATGGCCTGGCAATCCTGAGGATTGCGACATTGGCTGCTCTGCATCCTAGAGATTGCATTGTGATCAGTGCAACGATCATCTCAACTTGAAAGGCAAGCACCGTTGACGGCAAGATGCGCGCCCCAGATCGATCATTTCCTCGAGATATTAAAATTCACTTTCGGCCATAAGATCAAGTACGCTATCATCTCTACTACCAGTTTACATACGATTGTCCACTCTTAATCCATTCTAAGTTGATTGTCGGAGAAAAATTAGCCGAACGACTCCTCTGACCATCGGACTTGTGTGCAAGAGCTAGAAACAGGACTTCGCAGCGGGTTACCATATTCCGTCACCATCATATGTAAATTTACTTTAGGATGTAGAATCCTTATTAATGTTTTATTTTAAAAATAAATTTTATTAAATTAAATTTTTTGAAAAAAAATATATAGAAGGTCCCATTGTGCAATCTCGTTTGGAGTTTCAAAAATCTTAAAACCGGCCCTGAATAGATCTATTTTGCATTGGAGGAAGTCGGAGAGGAATCATTAGAGGATGGATTCTTATCCCCCGCCACGATTGATTCAAATCTAAACTTCACGCCAGGCAATCGTACTTAATGCCAAACGTTTAATTTAGGGAAAAGTCTTTAGTCCATGAAAAATTTTCAAGAAAACTTTTTGTAATTCAAAATGAATGAAATAGATTTATTTGAATGTGTATGCTCTTAAATCTAAATTAATCATAACTTTTGATTTTGAATTCGGAAAAATTTTTATAGGACCATAGCAATTCTCTTTAATCTATCAGCTGTAGGTCAGCAAACTGGCCTGAACAGTTGGTGAAAAAACACAACAAAACAACCGATTAATATCGCCGGTGTCTCTGTCTGCTGGTTATACCCACTCGGCCTCACTGAAACGTTTCTATCGCCCGTGAACTGCTGGCTGGCATTGTGTATCCAATCCACGTGAATAAAGGATCGTCCCATGTGATGGTTGTTGGTACAGCGAAGCAGTTTGTGAAGCACCTAATTAATTTCACGATTCTCAGAGGGACCCACGGCATTTATGTTTCTTTAGGGGTTATTACTCTTTTTACATTTCATTAATCCATGAGAATTGCTATTCGCAAGGAAATTCGTAGGAAATTACACAAGGACCATATGACGGGTGTTTTCTTAGCGTGGAGAATTGTTTTCTTTTTTCACCCCCACCATGTGATCCTTGTGCGATTCCCTGCTGACTTCCTTGCGAATAGCAATTTCCTTAATCCATTGACAACTTATTAGTACACTCAACTTGACCGAACTAATTTACTGTATTAATTTTTTATTTTAATTCAAAAATAGTCGTATTAGTTATTTTTACCTTACATTTATATAGATTAATTGTTTCATCTTAATCAGAAGAATTTACAAAATTAAAAATTATCTTCAAAAATTAAAAAAATTCACCAAAGACAAAAATAATCCAAACAAACAGACGGTTGTTTTTTAATAAGTTTCGCCTTTTTATAAAATTTGATATATTAATTTACAAAAAAAAAATAGTGCAACTCTAAAAAATACAAAAACCAAAAATAAAAAAATAATCTAAAAAACTATGCTAAATCCAGTATTAATTAAGCAACCTTCCTATAATAAAACTAACTTTTGTTCAAAACCAAACAGCATCCAAAAGAGTATTTGATTTTTCGGAAGTGGTCAAAACTTAGTACATTATTTGATCGCAACACACTGTTCACATTCCCTCTCTGATAGGCAATCAAACTTGCCCATCTATTCCAGGAGTTTTGGGTATTTTCTGAGTATCATCACCTGCCATAGTCTGGTAGTATTCTTTTTAAATAAAAAAAAAATCTAATCCATTGTAGTCTTCCATTGTGGCCTTCTCGGCTGCTCGACTTCGCTTCTACTAAGCTAAAATACGCTCTTAGTCAGAAGAAAACGGACATCTTTCTTATCAACATAACCGTTCAGTTTAGCTGGGTTGAATAAAAAAGTATGTGACCTCACCTCTAGCCATTCAGATAAGGAATCCAAAATAATGGCTACAGATAAACCACCTTATAGTCCCACAAAAATAGACTCCTAGTAAGACTAAAAAAAGAGACAAAAGGAAGATAAGGAGGGGCTAGGGCAGAAGGAACATGTACGACTTATGATTCTTTGTCATTCTCTGTATTTTATCATTTTTTTAATAATATTTTTTTTATTTTTAACTTAGATATCAAAATGGTGTTGGCCGACACCATACCAGTATCTCTAGTTTATTTGCAGGTCTTTTCCGAGAAGAGACCAACAAAAACATTATTTTGTTTCACTTGAAAAAAATTTCGCTACGTAACTCGACTAGAGTAACAAATGTACACACAATATTACCCTTCCTTGTGCGATTGACCTAATCAGGTGAGACTTCAAAACTGGTGCAATTGAGTGTGTGGGCCTACCATGACAGCCCTTGCGATATTAAGAGCCCTAACCCAAACCAATTCACAATCCAACAAGGGGTGGCAATCTCGCTCGATTCAATCTATTTTATTGTGTTTCCTTTCCCGAATGAGTAGAGGATTCGAGGATTTTTTCAGAAATCGGGTTGAATTTGGGGATAAATTTAAAAAAAAAAAAAACAAGAGCTTTCAGAAAAATTCTAAATAATATACCAAATTTTAAAAAAGTTCACAAAAGATAAAAATAATCTAAAAATAAAGTTTTTTTTACTGCTTATTCGTTGTTTTTAGTGATTTTTTAACTTTTTAATATAATTTTAGATTTTGTTCATCAAGACCGACCAATAATTTACAAAACATTGAGGTCAAAACAACAAATACAAAATAAAATTAAATAGAGACAAAAAACTAGTTAAGGAAAATAGAGTTCGATTGTTGAGAGACAAGAGCTGATTCACATATTGTGTGTTATGATAATTCATTAGTCCAAAACACCACATAAACAATGTGACATGATATTTCATCTCTGGTATCACCCACGCTCGGCATGAAAGTGAAGTACACACGGAAAAGGCGACGTGAAGGACTCGTACAACCTCAGATGTTAAAAATCGGCATCACAAAAAACATTGGTCGGCATTAATTTTATGTTATAATTTCCCTTTACGGCCATTGCTTTCAATTGCTGGTTCCCTTCTTGTGACGGCACGACAATTAATTTTATGCTTATACAACCTCCACACATAATCGAGATTTAATATATGCCGTCCTCAGCCGGTCCACCGGCCACTTGTCACTTGGACAGAGGGTAAGTGCTTTGATTATAATGTAATTATCGCCTACGTTTTTAACTCAATATATCCGTGGTTTGATAGTAATGACATGATCATGATAATTATCATATCAATTATAGTGGGTCATTCAACTACAGCCGGCTGGTGGCTCTTATTTTTTTGCATGTTCGTAGTTTGTACGGCATATATATATATATATATATATATATATATATATAGAGAGAGAGAGAGAGAGAGAGAGAGAGAATGTAAGTTTCTATTGAGGGATTTTTCATTTTGTTAAAATAAAGATCTCTTATTTCTTGATCAAGTATTGATGATCGGAACTGTTCAATGTGTTTAAAACA
>JABCMJ010024642.1:0-16090 GCA_014822125.1 Arbutus unedo | reverse complement strand
TTTTTTAAAAACAAAAATAAAAATTAGGAAACAAAAATAGAAAACACAAAACAGAAAACGTGAAGTGTTACTAAACATAGCCTAAAAGTGTACTGCAAATGCTAACCAAGGTAACAAAAAAAATAATATTTAGTAAATCAATGAATTGAATTAATTCCAAAGAGGTTTAGTAGTCAATTCACTGTGTGAGGAGGGTGGACGGCAAAAATATAAAATATCAGTTGAAGTTAAGGCCGTCAGCCCAACAAGTTTGACAAGAAAGATCAGTGGAATTTTAAAAACATCAGGAAAGATTTCTGTAATGGTCAGTAAAGGTAAGTGAATTTACCCTTCCCTAAATTCAAACCACGGGCGCCTTCCCACTCCATCGCCACCTTTACTCCACCTCCACTCTTTCACTGTCGCCGGACCTGTTATTTTCATCACCCCGTTGCTTTTTTCTGTCGCCGTCTCTGCCTTGCCTTTCTTTGTCGGTGTTGCCACCTCTGCCTCCTCTCTGGCGCTGCTCACTACCTTCTCATTTTCTTCTTTAATTTGTATCCTATTGGTAAACTATCCAGTGACTACTTTCAATACTCTTCTGTCCCGTTTAATTTGATCGCTAGCTATATGTGTTGCACAATATTTGATATTACTGTATTGAATTTTGCTGTATCCTATACACTACAATAAGATTTTTTTTTAGCTATCTACTACTACTACTACTACTACTACTACTACTACTACACGCACACACAAATATATATATTTTAAGTTGACAAAGTGTTTAGATAACTTTTCTTATTCTTGTTATTATATAAGTTGACAAAGTGTTTAGTACCGGCCCCGACATTTAGGTTGTCCAAGTCCATCCTCAAATTAGTTGCCTACTTAGTGTTAAGTCATAACAAAATTTAGGGTGTGTTCGGTTGAGTGTTTCTAAAACGATTTTTTGAAAAAAAACTCTGAAATGTTGTTTTGCGTAAGTATTTCACAAAATATTTTGTAGTTAAATTTTTTTGGCATTTTCGAAGTATTCTCTTTCTCTTCTTTTATAAGGAAATGAATATTATTTAAGAAAAAAGTAACAATGTTTGGAAAAAAAATTTCCAAACAAGTTCACAAAAATTTTCTACAATTTTTTGAGAAAAAACCAATTGAACACAGAGCCTAAAAGACATATAACCAAATAACAAAACAAAAACAAAAATAAGGTTACGTTACACTTTTAGCTTGAATTACATAAAAAATTCAAAATCAAAATGCAATCTCAGTCATAGTGTTGTATGATTAGCACAATGCGATTCAAAGAAAACAACGTCTACGCAAGTATTCATTTTCAATTGAAATGATAGCTAATTCACTTAATCTCTCCTGTGACATAGTAATCTGAATGTAAATTTTTATCAATTCTAACTTTGAAAAGCTCCTCTCAACCGAAGCATAGTCAATTCACAAGATTCATTTGGCAAATAGATTTTTTACAAGATTCATTTGGCAAATGAACACATGCAAGAAATAGATTTCTTTTTATTTTACTTCACTTTATTTTAATTTTCTTGAGAACAACTTTTTCGATAACTGAACGGAGTTCTATGATATGGAGAAAATAGGTAACTCTAAAATAAGTCTTTTACAAAATAATTAAACTATGTTTCTATATTTTCAAAAATAATTTTTTTTTTTCGGTTGCCCCGTGCCGGGATTGCCCGAGCCCCTAGGTTTACGGGGGCTTACCCTGGGGCCGGCACTGAAAGTGTTGCATATAAAATATTAGCCGAGGTATCATATTATTAGTCCATTAATTGCTATTAGTCCGATGTGATTATGTATCATACAAAATTATATATATCCTTTTACTATTAGTTTCCTCATACAAATAGGGCATGCGAGTTTAAACGTGATAATAACTAAATCGTCCCGCCTCTCTTAGAGTCTTCCATAATGTGATTCATTTGATCACTACCATTTTTCTCCTGCGCTACATCTTGCTTATCTCCTAAATAATTTTCATGCAAGTTTGTTTTGTTGGAAACTCAAAATTAAGATTTTATAACGTATTTAAATAGGTTAGATAGAGTTGTGGTGTAAATTACAGATTTTCACAATATATAAAGAAGGTTGACACTATTGTTAAAATAAAAACTGTAGATCTAAATTGAAAAAAAATATAGGAATAGAAAAATTAATTTGTCCTGATACTATTTTAATACCAATCAAACTTAATCCCATGTTTGATTTGGATTGGATTATTTTTAGGATATCCCACTCGGATGTCTAGAGTTTTGAACATAGATATTTTTGTTGGACTTATGTGAATATACGTATATGATGGTGGTGTGGTAGGCAGCGATGGTGGCATGGTGATGGCGGTGGTGGGCTGGTGGCGGTGTTGGTGGTTGGAGTTGGAGGCGGTGGCAACAATGGCGGTGGTGGTGGTGGGCTGGTGTTGGTGGCTGGACTTGGAGGCGGTGGTGGTGGTTGGAGTCGGAGTCGATGGCGATGGCGGTGGCGGTGGCGATGGTCAAAGGAGGTGTGGCAGCAACGACAACGGCAGTGGTTGGAGGTGGTAGCAACATGATGGTGGTGGTTAAAGATGGTGGCGACAATGGGTGGTTGGAGGTTGTGGCGGTGGTGTCGTGGTTGTGATGGCGCGGTGGTGGCGGTAGCAATGGTGGCAGTGGCAATGTTGGCGTAGTGTAGTTGGTTAGAGGTGATGGTGGTGGTGTGTGTGGTGATTGGAGGCGGTGGAGTAATGGTTGGTATATATAGGATTAAATAAGTCTCACCCGTCCCCCTAGGATTAAATAGGAGTAATTTAAATCAGAGTCCTATTAACTCTTGCAGCTTAGATTTTTATCTCATTTACTTTTTAAATTTATATTTTAATCTTATTTTTGCATGATTTGACAATTTTGCCATTACTTGAATGTTAGTTTGCCTTTTTATCATTTTTAAGTCATAATTAATTTATTAAGTTTAAAATCGTAGCACGAATTTAGGCTTTAAATATGGAATCAGTTATATATGGTAATTGTCTTTCACTGAATATCTCAATATTGACCAGATCTTTTATCACTGGAATAACTCTTTGATATTTCATTGAATATTTCAATATTGGCCGGATATTCTATCATGGGATGGCACTTTGATATTGTTAAGTTTTGAGGCTACCTATTATCTCCACAATATTGAGATTAATTCACCAGAATCATAGTGATTCACGAAATTATTGATCATATCTTCAGATTTTTTTTGTACGAAATCACATAAATATTCAGTTCTTCACCGAAAATCGAGTGTTGCAAGTTAAGAGGAAGATTTTATCGTCAAACGTAAATTTTTTTTTCGAAAATTGTTTAGATTATACTGTGAGTGAAAAATTTACCATAACCTGCAGATGTCGTTTTTTACCTGCAAATTTACCATGATATCTGTAATTTACCATGATATATATTTTAAGTATGCGAAATGTACGCTATAAATTTAATATTGCAAGATATAGATTAAATTTACCATCGCAAAATGCACAAATTTTTCATGTTCTGAAATTTTACTATGACCTACATATGTCATTCTTTACTTGCAAATTTACCATGATCTCAGCAGCACGAAAAAATTTGAAATGGAATGTTTTAATTGTACCTCTTTTTTCTAGAAATTTAATGGTGAAGTTGGTTAATTTCAAATTAAGGATAAATTGGTATTTTAAAAAAAATAAGGACTAAAACATAATGTTTAAAATTGTATAGGATGAAAAAATAACAAATATTTATAAATGAGACTAAAAAATAAGTACCTACATATAAGTATTATAAAAATCTCAAAATTATTTATCCTGATTCACTTTTAGAAAACTAAATATGGGACTGTACAGAATTACATACAAATAATTTAATCTTGCGCCGCTTAATTCGCAAATCAAACAAGGCCTAATAGTACATAATAGACTAATTTATATTCTTAAAAACTCATAAACTCTCTCCACTCATCAAATTCTCCAATATTTCAGACACTTTTAAAATGCTTGAGATTTTTTTACAAGCTTTTATCATTTGTATTTACCTTCTCTGGTTAAACTTCTAATAACTTATCTAGCAGTCTTTGAATACACTATTCTTCCTACTATTTGCTTCTTTCTTTTATGAATATCGGAAAGCACTTTTTACAAGTCATGAAAAAATATTAATTTTGAAAGGATCTTGTTTTATGATTTGTCTTGAGCTATTCTATAAATACAAAAAAAAATTATTAGTTTGACCAATTTAGTGAAAAAAATAGTCATATTTTCTAAAAAGAATTTTTTTTACATATAAGTTTATAATACCTATAATATACATAACGAGTTAAATCAACTTAAGATTTTTAATTTTTTAACAAAATAATTTAGGAATGAAAGTTTTGAAAAAAATTTGGCCTTAGTATTATCCCTCTCATTATCCAAGAATAGTTAAAACTCAATACAAATTCATCCAACTTTTATCGTACTCGGTAATCATTAAACGACCTTTTTATTGGCTCTCTATAATGAAGATCTTTGTAAGCTATGTACATCACGTTCTTTTATTTTACTTCATATTCTTGATTTTATAATTTGGGTGTTGAAATAATGTCAACTTTTTTTTTTATCTTAAATTTTTTTATTATGTCGACCTTCATAAATTACCATGTGTTGTTATAAGAATCCTTATAGGTATGTATTAGACAACTTCACAAAAACTCATTTATTATCTCTGTGATTAAATTATTGTTGGTCTTCATTGTTTGATTTTTTTTTATTCTAAGTACGATGTAGACACAATATTTAACCATCATTATTTCGACTCTATAATTAATTTAGAAAACCATCAGTCAAATGTATGTATTTAAGTTTTGATCATTTTAATCATGGTTGTAATTTTATCATATGTATTTATTATTTTTTTAGGGTAGTATAATTAGAAAGCGAAGATAAAAGACAAAGAGGGAGAAATAAAAAGAGTAATATTGATTGCAAGTAATTTCTAGTTGAATAAAGTTAGTTGAATTATATATTTAAATAAAATAAACATATTTAAACTCAATGCACAGTGAATTATGATTTGATTATGGCATGTGCGGCTAAAAATTTATGATTTATAAAAAATTCAAATGGTTATATATTGTAGACGAGTTGGACAAGTTTAGTAAGGTTGACATTGTGGTTAAATTAGAATTACGGGTTTTAAACGGGAAAAAGTGCAATTAGCAGTAGAAATTTGTGTCTAGGTTTTTGCTTGTTATGGTTGCAACAAGAACTATCAAACTTCTAGGCGACCAGAATCAGAACCAGCCCACAATCTTAAACCGAACAGGTATGTTTGCTGTTTTTCTGTTCGTTTCATCTCTGTCTCTGTATCTGTTGCTGTTTTTTGTTTGATGATTTAGATACTTGACGTGATAGGTTTGGGTCTAGTAAACAAACGCGCGAAGGAGGAGTATTGGGATGTCGGATCCACATTCCAGGAGTGAATCAGTTTAATGCATATGCAGGAGTAACATACACTTAGGGGGCCCTTCTTGTTAGCATTTTTGTTGGGGGCCTGAAGCAGTGGCTTTCTTGGCTTCCATTCAGGCCGGTCCTTCTTTTATGTAATACTACTAGTTGCATATGCCTATTTGGTTAAAGCAACTCCAACGCTCCTGCCCTTGTATTTGGTCTATTGTGAAGGCCCTAGAGAAAACGGCATCTTCACCATTGGAGCATGGTTGCCAGTCTTTAATGTTTGAGACACTATCACATGCGCAAATTTCACATTTGGAAGCCCTTAGTAAATTGTACCATCTATGCGTTACAGATAATTCATATTTTGATCGCTTTACTTATTTATTCTATTGTTCTTGTTTTACTGTCTTCCTCTGGAGAACCATAGGTAGTGGTGGTGTTGGATCATTAGTCTCTTGGTTGTCTAGACTGTAAGGTCTTTGTTACGAATGATAAAAGAAAGAAAGCCAAAGCACCTTGAAATGCCTTGATCACCCACCAATGAAATGGTTAATGTTCGATGTAGTTGTATTTTGAGACAAAATGATATGTTCAAAAACCCTGACGTGTTGTAGTTAAAATCGTAGAAGTATGGAACTTAAGTCGTCAGTAATGAAAAAGCATTTGACAGAGTAAGAGCTATTGGAATTAGATTTCGCAAAGGGGATTTTTAGAGTTTATAACATGTTGTATCTGATTTTTTCTTAACGCTGAATGTCTGCGACGGACATTTGCGCATTTTTTTTCTTTCTCAACGTCTAAGTGGTTCAACGCATTGAAAGATTTGTTACAGCTCTTGTATGGTTGAATTAAGAGGAATAGCTTTTCTGTGAAAATTCATGACCAACACGAGCAGTAGCAAAAAAATTAATAACTTGCCTTCAGATCGAGCTGTACTAGCATGCACTGGTTGATTAGAGTATTTTTTTTGTCACGATGTTTTCAAGGGGTTCGTGGGGCCGTAATTTCTATATTGAACAGGTTATTTCAGTGGAAAAATGTAAATAAATTAATAAGGTGGTCAATTTGTTCAGATTTGTCACTCTCTTTGGACGTATTGTTGTTAGACAATAAAGCAGAAGAACATGGCTTCTGCGACGGCATCCAGTGATTTATCATCGGAGATGGAGGTGGATGCTTTTAGGCGTCTCTTTCCTCTACGCTTTTATGAGCGCCATCTTCAAGAATCCATACGCCCTGATGCTAGGCCACTTGGAAAAGCTAGAGATACATCAGTTGCTCTTGGTCAGTTCAATTGTGTGTAATTATTTGAATGTTGAACGTTTCCCCTCTCATGTTTCGCTATCCATCTATGTATAGGAGCTGTTGCGTCTGCTGATGGGTCTGCCCTTGCCAAGATAGGCTGCACTGTAAGTTCTTTCTGCCCATTGTCTGCTCTATCCTGTTATACAGATATGAAGAAACACTCACACTCATACAGACCCAAAATGATGAATTAGGTTTTCTTAATTTGAGTTGAGTTGTTTCATGGAATTCTGGTTTATCATCTACTGAAGAAATAAGAATACTTGGCTCTTTGTAATTATTACAAGTCAGGCTCTTTATGTCCTTTGTTCATGTGCAGACCATGTTGGCTGCCATTAAGATGGAAGTCATGACCCCTTCTACAGATTCACCAGATGAGGGCTGTATAGGTTTACCATCATCAACTGCATACATTGTTTGGTTATTTTCTACCCGATTCATATGTGTTTATCGAGTGCCAATGCGTGATATTTTGTTGTTTACAGCTATTGATTTCCACATGCCTCCAATTTGTTCTCCTATTGTTAGGCCTGGAAGGCCGGCCGAGGCAGCACCAGTTGTGTCGAAGCAGTTATCTGACACTATCTTAAGGCATGTTAGTATGATTTGTTTTATGTTATTCTTTGGTTACCTCCCTCACCCTCTATGGAAGACAAACAAAAGGGGAAAAATGAAAAGGAACAAAGTTGTCTCAGTTAGAGTTGGGGTGTTGTTCTGTTTTGAAATTTTAGATTATGGGCAATTCTATTTTTTAGTGTTCTAGTTCTGCTATTTTTAATGCATACGTTATTAGTGAATCTTGTGTATTGTGTACATATATGTGAACGGAAGTTTGATCACTTATTTTCCATTTTCCAAAACCTTGATAGTGTTCTAGCTAGTTTACCAGATTTTATGTCTATACGTGGTGTAGAGGTGTTTTTGGGGAAACTTTATACCTTTGCATGTGCGGAAGTTCTACGGTTGTCAAACTTAGTAAAACGATCAGTCATAGAGGTCTTGCAACTCCCACATATTGTAACAGATTGAAACTTCATGAACTCTATCAGCAGCTATTTGTTCTTTCCGCATCGTGTGAATGACAGCCTTCCAGGTCCAGGAGGCCACCACAGTCTTCATTTCAAATGAAGAGTACTTGTTGGTCATTGGATGTGTCATTAGATTTTCTCTTATGGAATTTAGTATATACATATGAATTGATCAAAGAAACTGTGGCAATTTTTCTCTGTGTAAACAAGTTGAGCAATTTATAGTGGAAGTTGGAAAATATGTTAACTATGTGTTTCCTTATTGCACCTTCTTACAATTTGATCGACTTTTTGGGATTTTGTGCATATAATTTTTCTTTATGATTCTCTCCTACTAAGCATCTGAGTTTCAGCTTTGTTAATTTCTTATGCATGTCTTTTGCTCGCTGGCTATATGGATGGTTGTAGTTCTGGCATGATTAACTTGAAGGAGCTATCATTGGTCAGTGGCAAAGCTGCTTGGATGGCCTACCTGGTAATTTTTTCCCAAGGTTTGAAATCACACTCATTATATAAATTAAGCAAGCTGCAAGCGTATAGCTTTGATATATTGGACTTCTAATCTTTAGGTTTAAAATGTGAATTGGGTTATCCATTAGGACTGTTGCTGATCTTTTTTTCGTATCTTGTGATGTCATTAAGACATAGATGTCACTTATCATTTCTATCGTGAATAATGACAGCCTTTATCACGCTTGTGCAGGATATATACTGTTTGGATGCTGATGGAGCTCTTTTTGATGCTGCATTGCTTTCGGCTGTTGCTGCCTTCTCTCACCGTAAGATTCACACTGTTTATGTATCATTCATGTTGTGCATATCTTCACTGCTGCTGTTGGGCCAGCCAGCTAACACGCAGATAAATGTTCCTGACTTGCATATAGTCCTCCAAACTTAGACCACCAAAAGCAAGGCAAAAAGATTTGCCTCATAAGGCTGCCTCATATGAAAAAGTTTGCTTGAAGCTTTTCTGGGAAGCACAAGGAGCTCCACATGCTTAACCGGTGCAAGACCTTTGGATCTGAATGGAACTCGAATACTAGGTAGCCAATGTGCATCTAAGTTCAATAGCTCTTTCTTTAGTCTCACAAAGCGGGATTGGGAGTGGGAGCAGGGGAGCGAGGGCTCATGGAAGAGTGCTGGATTGGGAGACCATAGAGGAGTGCTTTTATCATTTGTCTATCACTGTATGGAAGAATTCTGCATTTGCTGGCCTATAATTTGCATCAACATATGTTTTATGTTGGCTATGGGTGCCGATGGTAGATATGGATAAAAATAGTTTCGGTAGAGGATATGAGAACAAATTTGAGTTACTTCTGCCTAAAATTGAGGTTACTCTTTTTTTCTTCTCTCTTTTCTCTACTAAAATTTGTTGATTGCTGTGATTTGATTGCTTTCTCCATTTATGCTTTCAGCCCTGGTAAGTTTTCTCTTGATCCTTTTTCATTGATTTGTTGAAGCTCCTCCCATCGTCATTGGGACCACAATTTTGTGTTGATGAGAACATGGTGCTACCACAATTCATACTCTGAATCCTGGAATCACAGTTCTGGAGTGGAATTTGTCACCCCAGTTGATGATTCCTTTGACCTTGGTTCTTTTCGTGCCGTATCTTTCCTCTTCTCTCTCAAGTGTATGCAAATAGCGTTGCAAATTTATTAAGAGCACGGGTCACGAGCCAAAAATTTCAAGCCTAATGAGCAAGAACCTATGATGAATACTGTTAGTAATACTTGGTCTCTGGAGCTAAGGATCTGAACGCTAAGAACCGAATATAATGCAAGCAATTCCGCTAGTCTCAAAGTCACCAAAGGATTGTATAGAAGGAGAGATTCCTTGAGTTGATGCACTTTGTGAAAGTTGAACTGCCCAACTTTAGTTTTAAATACCCACCATATGTACACTGTTTTTCAGCCAACAATTTAGAAACTCCCTGTTGTTTGGAGGGGTAATATGACTCTTGTGTATTGCATGGAGCTATATTGTAGGCTTTCAACCATCCTTAGTTGCAGCAGCTAAATTCTTCTTGTTAACTATAGGCTGAGGAGATGCAGTTGTAGACTCCTGCCTCTCCTCCCTTTCTTGTCTGTCAGTCCCAATGTAATTTTTCAGTGGTGTAAATATGGATGCCTGATGATTTTTGGCTTGACAATGTGCTTTTTGTTGTGTTTTCTCAATTTTTTAAATATCATATAGATTGTTATCAAGTATTATTAGCCCGTGGGTGAATAGGTAATAATCTGTGATTCTGCACATGCATGTCTGTTGAAAGCATGTACTGACATTGGACTTACCTTTCTCTTTACACTTCATTAGTAATCATAAGTTTGGGTTGTTTCTTGATTCCAAAGCTCAAGTGTGATGACTCCACTTGTTTAACGTAATAACCTTCATACTTGGTTCAGATAGTGCAATTGTAGTCCGGTACCACGTTTAGTGCTGGTTTATTTACCTTTCCATTGTTTCAAATTGCAGTGCAAATCCCAGTGGTTTCTCTGAATGATGATGGAAGAGTGGTGGTAGTTTCTGAAGAAGATGGGGGGAAGTTGGAAAAGGAGCCAGTGAATAAAGAGAAGAGGAAGCTCAACCTGAGAAGCATTCCTTTCTCATTGACATGCGTACTCCACAAGAAGTACATTTTGGCGGACCCCTCAGCAGAAGAAGAGTCCGTCATGGAGACCCTTCTAACTGTGGTATTGGATTCATCTTTTCAACTTGTGTCTCTTTACAAGCCCGGTGGACCAGTTCTCGCATGCACATCAGTGATCCAGGTTAGCTGCACATTTTGATTCGAACACTCAATTCTATCGTGCCATGTTTGTTTCAAGGCTTCCGCAAATGTCCCAAATATGGTCGCGTGTGTCCAAAAATGTGAGCTCCAAAATTCAAAAAGAAATCCTGGAGCTTCAGAAATTTTGAGATAGTTTGAACCTAGTCTATGTTTTGTGTACCATGTTGAAGTTGTTCGGAGTATATATGGTGGTTCACTTGAAAGATGCATTCTGTTGACAATCAACTGAGGCAGGCATGCTGTTTGATATGTTAAGTCTACTGGTTGTTATTTTCCCAATCCAATCTGCAATGATGATATTGGTAGTTTTGGTCGAAGTTAAGGCCAACCTATCAAGTTCATAGAAACTTTATTGAATTATTTTGTTTATAGAAACTTGTTTGGCTAAAAAATTTCATCGGACTTCTAAATATTTACTACGTATTGGTGACTATGCGATACTTCGTGACATATCATAACAGCAACACCCGGAAATTCAAGTGAAATTGTGCTGTGTGCTAATGACAAAGGTGGTTATTGTTGCAGGACTGCGTCGCATTAACAAGGCAAAGACTGAAAGAACTTCAGCAAATTTTGAATGAAGCCGTTTCTGATATGGAGGTTGACTAGAGGTTTTTATGAGGATTTTGTGCAAAAGATGGCAACAAGAAGTTAGTAGCTACTTTATATTTATAGCATTCATAGCTGATGTCTTAGTTAAAATGAGCTGATGTCAGTGAGTTTAGGAAAAAATTTCGGAGACTGTAATTGTTGCATATGTGGGAAGATTGAATTTTCACATAAGCATCTTGAGAGGTACATTCCGGGGGTTATGGAATTGTAATTTGAGTTGAAATTTTGAACTTACGTGTGGATTTAACTTTGGTTAGTACACGAGTTTGGAATATTTCGATGCAAGGTGGCTGTCAGTTACAAGGTCTGAACATGCTCGATATGATAGTGATCCCCCTTTTCGTTGCAAAAAAGTTTTGGGAATTATCAATGCCATATTTTTCACTTTTGAGTACTTATTCTGTTTGCTTTTTGAATAGATCTACTATCTACAAATGAAGTGCTAGTGCCATTCAACGAGACAGTGCGGTGAACAATACCTTCTTCATGGTTGGCTAAAACATTCTGGTGGAGTGCGGTGAACAATACCTTCTCACTTTTTTGCCAATGGCGTAGAGGGCATTTGACCCTCGTTTGTCAGGTGGGTGAAGAAAGATGAACCCCCACTATTTGGAATAAAATTGGCATCAAATGATTCCAAAGAAGATTTGAAGCCACAGAATTCCGCCCTCTCAATTTCCATGCATTCTGCTCTTTCTGCTTCAGTTCAATGCATAATATTGTTACAGAATTCTGATTTTATTTTTTGTGAGTTATGAGGTTATTACGAGTTTTAGGACTGATCATCAATTAGGGTTTTGGATCTAATCTAAACATTTGAATAATAATGTCACTCGTTCTTTTTTCAAATGGACATATATATGTGTGTGTGTGTGTGTAATGTCACTTGTGTTTCTGCACAATGGACAGCAATAATTGACGCACGAAAGGCTAGGAGATCTCTTGTGGCATAGAATAAAGATACCTGGACCCAGCAGGTGTCACATAAAAAATCACTAAGAAACACAAGGGAAAATTCTAATCCCACTCTTTTTTCTCACTACTCACATCATATCAACAATTTACTAGAACTACCTTACTCTTCTCACCATACTCTTCACCATCCATTCAATCCAATTGTTCCAAATATCTTCAGATTTCCGGATGTTGAGTTCCGAATATATTTAGATTGTTTTGATGTTGAGTTTCAGACAATTTAAAATGATTTAGACGTTGATAGTTGAATAAGTTTTCTTCACCCGAATTACCCTACCCGTCTCCGGCCCCTCCCCTCGATGGTACTCTAGACATAATTTTTCTAATTATTTCAAACCCTAATTTGTCTTAGCATTGACAAATAAAGATGTTGTGTATTTTAGAGGCGGAGAAGAGATCAAAATCCCGCTTTGTTCATACAATTCTTTACCATCTCATACAATTTTGTATATCTTATTGTTGGATTTTGAATTCTAACTATCCTCAAATTGTTTAGATATTGGGTGCTCGACAAAATTACATGATTTGAACTCATAGAGCCAAATCATTTTTTTACCTCCACTATTCTGCTCCTTACAATCACACCACTACAACTACGACGAACCTTTTTCAATCATACGCTTGATCGAGGAGTGAACAGAGGAGGGGGAGGGGGTGCCACCGAGGGTTAGAAAACAAAATATGTTTGGCTTTTGGTACTGAGAAAAAGAGGGAGTGGAAACAGAATTTCACACACGCAAGCTAAAAAAGTATCCTCTCTGTCTTATTTTCGGAGTCTATTATTTCAATTTGGGACGTCCCAAAATGAAAGTCCACTTTCTAAAAATTACAATTAAAATTTGGTTAAATTTTTTTTTGTCCATTTGTTTAAATAAAACTTGTACTATACACATTAATCAAATTAAGAACATATTTAAAAAAATATTTTTTACAACAATAATTATATTTTCTTAAAAAATTAAAATTCGAAGCGGAATATTAATTTGGGAGAGAGAAGAATGTTTGGAAGCAGAGAAAGACCCGATTAGCCTGACACAAAAATCTGTCGCGCTCTCTCTCTCTCTCTCTCTCTTCCATATCATCCAAACTCCTCTCATCCTTCAGGCCTTCTTTTGGGAATCCAAACCAACCAATGAGAAGCCAAGAAACTTCATCATCGTGAACCCAATAGATTAGATAAACGCAATCCCCTTTACCCTCCCTCTCCCTCTCTCCTGAAATCCTCAGACAAAAGCCAACCTCATAAAAACCATGCCCTGTTGTCAAACCCCAAGTGCCACGTGTACTTCAATTACACCATTAACTGAAGAAAACTACTTTTTCAAGTGTCAAATACCTTCATTACTCTCCATTCAAAAATATATAGAACTCGTAACCTTGCACTTCTCCAACAAAGTAAGGGAAGGAGGAGGAACAAGAAGCAGCAGCAGCAGCAACAGCTGCAACATTGAATCACAAGCAGTACGCGGAGAAAGGTACACAAATTCACACAGCGTTCTCATCTCTGTGTGTGTGTGTGTCTCTCTCTCTCTCTCTCTCGCTCTGTGTGTGTTCTTGAATTACAAAGCCTACGCAATGGCTTCTCTTGTTTCTTCACCATCCACATTACCCACCTCCAAAGCAGACCAATTATGTTCAATTTCCCAAAAGCATTACTTTCTCCACTCTTTTCTCCCCAAAAAAACCAACCAAAACACCCCCAAAACATCCCTGAGGTTGAAATGTGCTGCAGTTGGCAACGGCCTCTTCACCCAAACAACCCAAGAAGTCCGTCGAATTGTACCCGATAACATTCACAATCTCCCCACCGTCAAGGTGGTCTATGTAGTCCTAGAAGCCCAATACCAATCTTCCCTTTCCGAGGCTGTCCAAACCCTCAACAAGAATGGCAAATTTGCTTCTTTTGAGGTGGTGGGTTACTTAGTTGAGGAACTTAGAGATAAGAATATATACAATACTTTCTGCAAAGATCTTGAGGATGCTAATATATTCATCGGCTCATTGATTTTTGTTGAGGAGCTTGCTTTAAAGATAAAAACTGCAGTGGAGAAAGAAAGGGACAGACTTGATGCAGTCCTTGTGTTCCCTTCAATGCCTGAGGTAATGAGACTGAACAAATTGGGTTCATTTAGTATGTCCCAATTGGGGCAATCAAAGAGTCCCTTCTTCCAATTATTCAAGAGGAAGAAGCAATCAGCTGGGTTTGCTGATAGCATGTTGAAGCTTGTTAGGACATTGCCTAAGGTCTTGAAGTACTTGCCAAGTGATAAGGCTCAAGATGCTAGGCTTTATATACTTAGTCTGCAGTTTTGGCTTGGTGGATCACCTGACAATTTGGTGAATTTCTTGAAAATGGTTTCTGGGTCTTATGTTCCATCGCTTAAAGGGTTAAAAATCGAGTATGCAGATCCAGTTTTGTTCTTGGATACTGGGATTTGGCACCCTTTGGCCCCATGTTTGTATGATGATGTGAAGGAGTACTTGAATTGGTACGGAACCAGAAGGGATGCCAATGAGAAGCTAAAGAGTTCAAATGCACCTGTAGTTGGATTAATTTTGCAAAGGAGTCATATTGTCACTGGGGATGAGAGTCACTATGTGGCTGTAATCATGGAATTGGAGGCAAAGGGGGCTAAAGTCATACCAATTTTTGCTGGTGGGCTCGATTTTTCTGGGCCGGTTGAGAAGTTTTTCATTGATCCAATTACCAAAAAGACGTTTGTGAATTCGGTGATTTCCCTTACTGGTTTTGCCCTTGTTGGGGGCCCCGCTAGGCAGGATCATCCGAAGGCTATCGAGGCGTTGATGAAGCTTGATGTGCCTTATATTGTTGCATTGCCTTTGGTGTTCCAAACCACTGAGGAGTGGTTGAATAGCACCTTGGGGTTGCACCCAATTCAGGTGGCTTTACAAGTTGCTCTACCTGAGCTTGATGGAGGCATGGAGCCCATTGTTTTCGCCGGAAGGGATCCTAGAACAGGCAAGTGAACCTCTGTTCTTGTTCTCTACTTATGCCTTTTAGTTCTTTCCATTTCAATAAACAATCCTATTATATTATTTTTGAATCTTTCTCAGGGTGAATTGGAACTATCTTTCTTATTTGGTTTGTATTTTCATAATTAGTTTTTCAAGCTTGTTTAGTTGATGCGCTTTCAAAAGTAATGTTTCAAAAATGTTCCGGAGAACTTATTTTGAAATAACCACCAAAAACTTTTGGAAATTGACAGTGAGCTCATGAGCTAATCTTAAATGCAATTTCATTCCAGGGAAATCACATGCTCTTCATAAAAGGGTGGAGCAACTCTGCACCAGGGCAATAAATTGGGCCGAACTGAAAAGGAAATCAAAGGTACGTACATAGCTTTCTGCTATATATTTTTTTATGCGTATAAATCTTGATACATGTGTATCTTCTTTCCCAGTGTGCTTTATGTTAGTATATCCAAACTTGCATCAAGTCCTTTGTACCTGACTTTTTGCATCTTCAACCTGTATATTTCTCATCTTTGTTTCATTTGAAACTAGATAATCTAGATATGAGACCACTCAATGGGAAATTGTCAATGGTCAATGTCTTAATTATTTCATCAAAATGGACCCAAGACTTAGAGAAGTGGACGACTGGATTAAATATTTGTACAATCTTGACTTCAAGTACTTTGTTTGATCTGTTCTTTAGAAAATGATTATGATGTTGACACCAACGATTGGGATTAAAAGGATTTTTATCCACTTTCATCTAGCTTCTTAACCTCTTGATTAAGCTGAGAAGCTTTGTTTGATATTAATACTTGTAACATAGTACCTAATACAAAACCTTTTTCTTTGTTCTGCTTCGTGGGATCAGCTCCCCGGGCGGATTTGTATGAAGTCAAGTGAGCCACTCAATTGAAAAAAATACCCCAATATCATAAATATTATAAATTTGATATA
>JABCMJ010024641.1:0-19299 GCA_014822125.1 Arbutus unedo | reverse complement strand
CTCCCAATGTTACAAGTGGTATAGAATATATTGGTTCGCAATCAATCTACTTCACTTTCTTGCTTATGAGTGAGTAAAGACTTTTTAATCATCAAAGTAAATCCTTCTTCTTGTTCACCATCACCCCTAACATCTTCACACAAGGCCTCATCATAAACGGGAATATCATCTTTTCACAACCTTATTCCACTAATTCCTCAATGGAAAGTGACTTGTTGCGACCTCCGGAAGACTTCCGGCAATCTGAAGATTTGTGACCCGGCTTCCCACACTTGAAACACTTGAATCCCCCATCTTGAGTTTGATTTGTAGCTCCCGAAGCACCGGATTGTGACCGAGTTTGAGAAGGGGTTGAAGTTTTATCCACCCGGTTTTGTTGACTAACCTTGGGTGAAGCACCTTGGCCACCACTAGAGGAGAAACCACCCTTAGAATTGGAGTAGACGGGCTGCCTAGATATGGAACTCTCTTGATATGGCTGCCCGGTCCTCAAGAACTTCTTCTTTGCTTGCCTCTCGGCCACCAAGGCCTTATTGTAAGCTTCCGAAACCGTCCTCAAAGTCTGTAGGTCAAGGACGTCTTGAATCATGGAGTTCAACCCATTAATGTACCTCGCAACCATTTGATCTTCACTCTCATTCAATTCAATTCTAGCAACAAGTTGATGGAAGATCTCTGTATACTCATTAACACTTCCATTTTCTTTGAGATTATGCAAGTTCTTGTAGAGATTTTGCGCGTAGTGAAAGACAAGAATTGTTCCTTGAGCTTCTTCTTCATTTTCTCCCATTCTCTAATCTTTCCCTTCCCTCTCCTTTGCCTACTAAGTTGCAATTGCTCCCACCAAGCGGAAGCCCTTCCTTTGAGGCGGATAGCAACAACTTTACCTTCTTCTCCTCCGAGACTTCACTATAATCAAACATCCTTTCAACGGTATTCAACCAATCAACAAATTTGTCCGGGTTAAGGCTTCCATTGAACTCGGGAAGCTCAATCTTAAAGTTGTTCTCCCACTTGTAAGGAACGTGAATGAGAGATGACCTACGCTTCGATTCACCAAATGGGCTCTCAAAACGACTTTGAGACTCCTCGGATTATCCACTACCCGCACGCGAAACTTGCATGCTTTGTACCATCGTCGTTAGAGTAGCAACTTGTCGTCTCAACTCGTCTACCTCATTGTTTTGGTTGCCAAACTCAGATTCTTCACCATTAATCACCACAAATCCTCTACCTCTACCTCCTTTCCTACTTCTACCACCTCTATAAGCTATCACAGCACCAAAGTCAACTCCAACAATCAATTTAACGCCTAATAAGAAATACCCAGGCAAGTGGGACCCCAAACTTCAACAATCCACAACAAACAACAAAAAATTGAACAAACCAACATAAAATCGCAACCACCGAGGCTAATCGCAGCAAATCTAAGTGAAATTGAACCTGTATTGGCACTATAAAGGGGGAAAATCACCCGGTCAAGCACGAAAACACTATTTGAGCTATGATTGTTGTGATTCAGAGTTCGAAAACACTATTTGAGCACTTTCGAAAGTCACAACAAGGCTGCCACGACCTCTGAAGGCTGCAATGAGGGCTGGGACACACTCGAAAATCACAATCAAGCGTAGATCTGGTCATTTCGAAGGTTGGGATGGTGATTCGAGGGCTGTTAGGATGATCCGAGGGCTATTAGGGCTGTTCGAGGGACGATTTGGTCATTTCAAGCTCTGGCAAGTGTAGATCTGGTTATTTCGAGCTCCAACAAGGTTTTCGGCGCCGATTTAGGTTTTCGGCGAGGGATTAGGGTTCCGGCCAAATGAAGGGTTAGGATTTAAGCTCAGGGCTCTGATACCAAATGGTGCAATCCAAACACACAATAGGTTTTCTAGAGAGAGAAACTCCCAAAATGGGAAATAATCTTTCTTAATAGTTGATAAAGTCCCCACAAAACACTAACACGCACCTACTTATAGTTCCACTACTAAAAGACATAGTAACCCCTAAATACATACTACATCACTACCTCATACACAGCAAGGCAATAATTCAATTTGTGGCGGTGGATTGGTTCTCTAAAATGATTCACTTTATACCTAGCAAGAAGACTACATATAGTGATGTTGCACATTAGCAAAGTCTACATGATACATGGGCTGCCAAAAGCCATTACTTTGAATTGGAACACACGCTTTTTAGGGCACTATGGCCATTGGCAAATACAAAGTTGGACTTTAGTAGTGCTTATCATCCCCAAACTTCTGGGCAAATTGAAGTGGCGAATCATTCCTTGGGAATTTGCAGCGGAATCTAGTTCAAGATCATGCGAAGATGTGGGATCAAAAGTTATGCGAAGCTGAGTTTGAAGTATAGCACTGGTTTGAGTCCTTTCCAGATTGTTTATGATATTATTCCGCAAGCCCCAACGGATCTCACACATGTTCCTGATTTGAACCAAGGTCAGGGCAAGGTCGAAGAGTTGATTAAGCAGCCTCAACAAATTCATCAAGGCACCCAACATAAGTTGAAGGAAACCACCACTAAGTATAGTAAAAAGGCTCATCAGAAGCAACATTGTGGTGAAATTTCAGACCGGAGAGTACTCGCTTTGCCTTGGCCCAAGGCATTTTTAGGTCTCTGATTTAGGAATGTTGCATTTCAGAAATATCCGTTTCTTAAATCCCTAGTGTATATAATTCTGGCTTGGTCTAGGTTTTCTCTAGTATTTTCATTTTCCTTCCTAATTTCGAGGTATGAATCAATCTCACATATTTTCTTTTTGGCAAATTTTGTAATTACTTCAATATAGGCCTGATTGGAAAGCATATGTCTTTCCTTAGTTATTTCCCAGGTTGGCAGGTTATCTAATATTATAAGTAAGGTTGAAAGCCTACGACAACTTGGTTGGGTATTGAGTTTGTTCTTGTGTTTGTTCTTCTCTATACGCTCCCCTACATCACCTCCAAAAGAGCACGAGACACAGGGTATGTAACTTTTTTCCATCTTAGCTTACATTCTCAACACAGTTTCATCATAGCTGACTTTCTTTGAACCAATGACATTTGTAGCATAACTCAAACGCTCTCTTATACTCGCGTAGCTAAAAACTTTTCCACTTTAATTTGTTAGGCAACATAATCCTTCCATGGTTCAACTCGATTTCCTGAACCATATTGTTTATGAGCGACTACTCAAAACTAGAAAAGCAAAGGTCTAGGGTAACTGTCAACAAGTTCTGTCTTGTTTACTTTGAAACTCAGAACTTGCACTATATTAGTCAAGCAACATAAATTACATTTATCGTCCACGTATAATGAGAAAGACAGTTCACCAAACATGTTCTCTAAAAGGAAATGAGTTTCTCAATTGAAAACTGAAACTTAATACTGAAAATAGTACCTCTGCGAGACGATCCTCACAAATCCGAAGGAGAGCAATAGCCTTCAGACTTATACGGTGGGAACTTTTATTGTTGGCAAACCCAATAAGACAATTGACACAATCCATAAAGCAGTCCCCAACAACCTGATCAAAATGTTCCAAGATAACTGCATAGTTTTCTGGCAGTTAGTAGTTGTTCAAGACACG
Source organism: Arbutus unedo (assembly GCA_014822125.1). Lineage (NCBI taxonomy): Eukaryota > Viridiplantae > Streptophyta > Magnoliopsida > Ericales > Ericaceae > Arbutus > Arbutus unedo. The sequence goes on along the minus strand of JABCMJ010024641.1, from coordinate 15,711 downwards.
AGGAAGAAAATCCCAACTTCAAAATGATAGTTAGGTCTCACTCCCCACTAAAAATACTCAATTTTGAGTCTCCATGACTTACATACCAAAATAACTACTAAACGACAGCTAGAAACACTCCAGTAGGCAAAAGGTACAAGAAGAAAGCTCGGTTCTCACCTTGTTCGACATTTTCAAATGCGCTTTCAACAATCGGTTCCAAGCCATCATCTGCAGCCGCTGTAAATATCATAAAAACACTTCGCCAGCCTGACTTAATGCTTCCAACTTTAGATTTTATCATCTGCGATTATAGCAGAAAAACATGATTTCAAATACTAGTAGGAAAAACAACTGACTACCAGCAAATCCGATCAAGAGACATACCTGAACAATGCAATCAACAATCAGTCTCCGTACAGTGTCACTTCGACTGCTCCGCATAAGAATGACAAATGGTTTTAGTATGTCATTTTGAAATGTGAAATTGGCAAGTTCAGCACGCTCCAAGTACTTCATCCCAAGTTGTCTCAGAGAATCAATGGCATACATGGCAATTTTCTCATCATGATGACTCCCAGCAGAAATAAAATGATTAGCCAGGACAGACCATATTCTAGCCCATACCTGAAAAGATTACTAAGTTACTGGTAGGAACTTCTAAATGGTTAACAAGCATATAATGTTACTGCACGAGCGTATAATCATGCTATTACTCAATGAGATGCCTGCAGAGACAAGCCTGTCTTAGTAAGATGCAAGTCCCATCACTCCAATTAAAAACAACAAAGCCTGAACAAAAATGTGCCAGCACATAGACAAGGGCTGCCATAATATGCTTGGAACAATTGAGAGAGTATGCCTGGTTTATGCTTGTTGATGCAAATGTTTTGAATTATTTTCTTGTGAACAAAAACTTTAGTTTAATCCAAGATGTCAAATTCAAAGTAAACACAGAAATAACCATGGATTTGAATAGCGGTAGCTGAACACACTAGGGTAATGGTCGCAGTGCAACGATACCGGGAGTATCGAGTGATACCTATGGGGAAGTGAATGTCACGGTAGGCGATTTCTGAAAATCATCAACACTACACCGAAATTCAATGATACACATATTTCAACCCACTTAAGCTCAACTTGTCACTATTTTTCACATGTAGAAACATAAATTTTACTCAATACAAGTATAACAGTGCATTTTTAGCATTTGAATACGATATGTATATGTTTACGAGGTCAGGAGACCATTAAGTTCATTTCCAAGTTTAGAACAGGACAAAGGAGCGACAACTAAGGAGACTATTGTACATGACATGCTTCTCCAACATTGTTTGTTCAACTTTGCTTCTGTTTTTGCCGTTTGCATATAAACTAACAGGCTGCCATGTTATTTTACCACTCTCTCTTGTCATCCGAAACTGAAAAGGTAGCAATTTTTCTCTTCCAGCACTCTTATAAACTCTTATCTTTTCACTTAAGTCTGGAATAACGTTGGATGGCCATAGAAAAGATTTGGCATGCCACTGGTTGTGCTAGCCACGGGAGCTCACGGGGCTAGAACCATCACAGACCACAAAGGTCCATGCCATAATGTTCTAGTAAGAATATTTACGGACTTGACCAACCCTTCTTCTGTTTCGGCCAGTGAAGAAGGTACAAGGGCATCTACCAAGTACCAACCCATCTCTTACACTAAAAATCTATTGGCTTAACAGCGACAATAATCTGGCTCACCAATCGGACACCCCTTGATGAACATAAATTGAACCCCCCTAATTCTGCATAGCAATCGAATCTCCCACCCTAATTCAAGCAATAAAATTACACCTCTGATAAGCTTTCGCCATTCTATTGAAGAATATCGTATTCCTATCACCATCCCTCAACCATAGATTCCTTGACTTCTGTCTCTAACTAACGTCAATCTCCCAATCCTGCACCTCCCTATGAAGAGAAATAATTTTGCTTACCATGGTGTCTTACGAAGGAAATGGACAACTAATTGATGGAGAGAAAATATTTTCAATCAGCAAAGGAAGGGACACTTCGGTAATTGGCTTGTTACCTTAAAATACCAGTAAAATCTCCCATTTCATGTTCTTATGCATCAAAAACAAATGAGAAATACAATCACATGCTACTCCAGATTCTTTTTAGCGGTTCTGCAAAAATCAACCTCAAGGTAAAACGGAGGTCAATATAGCAAACCTAGATCTACAGTCGAACAATTACACGCCTAACTTAACGGACAATTCACGCTACACAAAGATACTATCCAGGTAGTATTATGTGCACAATTAACTAAATGTCGTCCGTAAGGAAATTACCATCCGTATACGAGCCATATTGTAATAGCTGATCTCAACAAGCTTTTGCAAGCTAAAAACACGAGCTGGAGTCTGTTTTAGTTCTTCGGCCGACACATTACACAAAGCAGTGAAAAACTCCACCACTGATTCACTGGGCAATTTAACACTATTCACAAACACTTGTTCCGCTGGTTTCCCAGCCAACTCTCGCAGAGATTGAAGAATAGAATCCCTGGAGATTTGATTTGATCCTTGCATGACGGTTCCAGCAATAGCAGGAGTTGACATGATGTATTCAAGCCGAGAAATGCACTCCAGGACTGCATTCCATGTGTCTTGAAGGGCGTCAGTCTCAGAGTCACACAAAGCAAGTAGAGTCCTCAATGCTTCCACGTTTTTACTACGCATGTCCTTTGGTGCATGCAAGAAATTAAACCTGTGATATGAAAAACAACAGCCTGAATGAATGTCATGGATGACGTCTCATTTTGGTAGTTAGCAAAAAGTGGAAAACCATGTTCCCATGAACAATGATTCACTATTCTATCAAACCAGGGAAAGTGGAAAAACAAAATTTATAAAGAGACAAAAGAAACAATAATAAAAATATCAACATCAAAATATAAAGAAAGAAGTGCAGTAACATAAAAACAAAAGAGGAATTTACCTAACTAAAGATGTTAAAAATGCATAGCGCATGGTATCCATTCCGAGAACGTGGGTAATGTGTATTCCTGCTCTAAATCCTTCCATACAAAGAACAACCCTTGGTTTATTCTCTCCTTCCTCCATAGTAACAGAGAAAGTAGCGAGCAAAGGCCATCCTACAGCTTCAACCATCGGCCTTACAAGTTCAATCTGATATGAAGTATAAAACACCCCTCTCTTCACTCCTTGATTCCGAAAAATAGACTGTGTTTGTTTAATGATAGCTTCACTTTCAGACTTTGTGTCTGTGGTTGATTTCCTCCTCGGTAGAGCCAGATTAAGAATGCTAACAAGGCGGCCTCTCTCTTCTGCTTCTGGCTTCTGTCTGCTACTTTTCCCAAGAACAGCCAAGTCATCTTTCATTTTTATCTCTTCTTTAACAATGGAATCGTAGATCTCCTCCAGGAGTTCCTTTGGAGCACACTCTTCAGCATCATCCGTGGCATTCATGCGTATAAAATCAGCCTTGGACATTTTAGACGACACCATTGGATTATGTGCATCTGTATTCAACATTATAACTGCATATGCAAGGACATATGCAGTATCAGCATTCTTAAAGAGGCCAGGATTATCTGCACAATACCTGCAATACGTAGAACAAACTCTGGTGAAATTATCTGCACAACCACTGTGATAGGCACAACACACTGGACATCAGTGTAATAGCCAGCAACAAGAATGGGTGTATCATGGTTCTTAGGTAAAGTACCATTTGGGGATAAGTAAAATCTATTTATAGAAGCATTAAATGGGATAACACCTGACTAGAAAAGGTTCCCTTTGCCCACTAATCAACATTGTCAATAAAAACTATTTACTCTTGAATTATTGCATATACAAGGTATTGGCACTGGGCCGCTGCATTTGACATCATATAGACAGATGAAAGCGCCTGGAAACCTGCTGGTTTCCGAAAAAAGAAATCGTAATTCTGATCAGCAATACACTCTTCAGCATAGATCAAGAATAGAAGCAGTAAGCAAAAAGGAAACATGCCAAGCTACTAAAATCTTAACTGAGGGTAGGGAAGAAACTCAGTCCAATTTCAAAAAATTGATGTTGCCAAGCACGCAAGTTTTTGGGCCTTTTATGAGTGCACCTTACACAGTTACATGGACCATCTAGGCAGAAAGTTTAAGTACTAACTTAAGCTTTTAATTGCAGTTTGTAACATAAATTACTTTGTCAGACTGCATTGCTAGATCTCTTTTAGGGCTTAAAAACGAAAAAGCCAGAGTTCCAAGTGAACCATAGATAAGCACTCAAAATAAGCGAGATCTTACCGCCTAGTATCAGCAACGAAATCTCCTTATCCACTGAAGGAAAAACAAAGTATATGATGAAGACCATTTATAGAAATGAAAGTACTTTTCTGTCTTCTTTTGGGTTACTACAGTCCTTCAGGACTTAAATTGCACAAGCTGTCAATCCACATAACATCCGCTCTTTGCTTTATTGTTTTTTTTAATTCCATTTCCCTTTTCTTTTAAAGGATGCTAGAGTTTTATTTCCTAACTCCTTTTATTACTAAAGCTGGTGACTACACTAATCTTAACTAATGCAGAACATCACTCCAAAAGAAAACTGTCATCGGATTGTGGGAGCTGTACACCATCACTACCACTTAAATACGCACCCCGGTAGGGGTCAACTTGTATAAATATTCGCGTTGTTCAATTTGAAAAGACAAGTCCAATGGCAGGAGTGACTTTACTTGCAATAGTAGTAGTAGACAAGTGTTCACGAAATAACACAAGTTGTACACTTACTTTTGTCTATCATATTTCAGAGATTCCAAAGCATACAAAGTCATAACTGAGCCCTTAGTATGCCAAGAACCTATTCTTTTTTGTCATCTATCCAAAGCGCCTCATCTTGATTAATTATGTTCATCGTTCTAATGTTATATCCTATAAAAAAATGACACCTGATGGAATAAAATGAAAGGAATAATGATACCTGAAGGAAGAAATAAGATGAATATGTTGTGTTGTTAATCATAATATTCTAGACCAGAAATTTAGTATGCATGTTGTGATGCAAAGTACAAATCTAACGTACTTTTTCGTTAACTTTGGCTTGCGTCTGTATATGACACAGAAACATAAAAGCGTAATTGCATACACCTACCGCTCAGCAAACTTCTCCATGATTCGATCTATCTTTTGTGCTTCCCCTGGAAGTCGGAATCCCCTAAGGAATTCACGGATTGCAGAATCAAACTTCATCCCAGAGAACTTCATAGAATCTACATAAGCATGCATCACAGCAAGGGGAAAATCCTCATGTTGGCCCAAGTAATCTCCAATCATAGCCTGCAAACCAAGTGGATCAAACAAAACAACAATTGACTATAATGAAAAACTAAATTAGGAAATTGAGCAAACACCACCTCAGATTTCTAAAATTTCAACAACTAACAACCATTGTCAAAGTTATGAGCTAAAGGTTCTTTAAGGAACATACATTTTACACTTTTGCCATTTCTTATTATGCTTTTTGCTCAAAGGTTTATGGAGAGCTAACATCAGGTACTTCTCTATGTCGTATGGTAAAATGAGGGGTGTTATTGTCATTTCCGAAAACTGAGGTGTTGGTGCAATTTACCCTACAAAACTTTACTGAAACACAGTTCTACCTTGTCCAAACTCGGTGTATTCCTCAAAAATTGAGCAACTGAAGCAGGTGTGTTTTCCACCAACCGATTCGATAACATATACTCTATACCTTTCCCTGGTTTCCGGTTGAACTGACACATATTTGTCACTAAATGTCAGTCCAAGCACTAAGCAAGAAAGAACACATCGAAATAATCAGGAAAAAAGTTCTCAGCATCTTGCGGAATGTACATTGAACATAGATTACAAAAGCACAACAACATCACCTCTCTAACATCCCCTAGAGTACTGCAAACTATGACATTAGATTTAAATTACCTCAGATATGACAGCTTCCATAGTAGATTTATGAGCCTTTGCCTTCTCGAAGTTATTGTGCAAATCTTCCCTGATCTTTGTCTCATCAAATTCTCTAGCTGAAACTCCGCCTTCCAAAGACTGTTTACCGTAACTAAATTTCTCTAATTCCCTCCTCGTCTTCTCCCAGTCAACCAATGATTTTAGCACACTAACAAGACACTATAAAGGTCAAGGAATAGAGGTAATCAGTGGTTTCTTCTCAATCCTTACAAAACTTTAATTGCCATGAAGAATCAATGTGACATAGCTAGTGCCCACGTCAAGCGAAAGAGGTAAAGCAAGAACTTACGTGAAGAGAAGAACCTTTAACAGAACCCATCTGGGATGCAGTAACTGAGTTAGGATCAACATTTTGAGTCCCTTGGGCTAATCTCGAAAGAGTGGTAACCTGAATGAGATGATATCAAATACAGGAAATTGTTAAGTGAGCAGGGAAGAACCTTAAAAGATAACTAACGGAAATGAAAACTTCAACAAAAAACTATCTAAATCTTTACCATCCGTTCAAACAAGTTAGGTGCCTCAAGATCACAATCATAGTTGACATAAAGGTCAACAAGCATTTGAGAGTCCTTGCACACTTTCTCAACCATTCTGCAAAAATGATTTCGTTAAATGATCATAAAAGATAAACAAATTTCTCCCTAAAAATCAAACGACCAATAGCAGTATCACAACCATTAGTGAAACATTCTGCAATTTAATGATAGAGACTTTAGCCCATGCAAAATCGTACCGAAGAACGCTCATCTTTTGATTAAGGGGGCATTCTAAGCTATCCAATGATCGGAGAACAATTAAGGGGAAAAATATGCCAATTTCGCCCTGAAATTTTACAAGACAGATAGCACGTAGGATAGATACAAAAAAGTTAATCCACAAAAACAAACAAAAAGGGAATAGAGAAACAGGAAAGAAAGAAAGCAGTATGAAGACATTGCATTTACTTTGAGACTTTCCCTAAACCGCAATAATAGCACTGAGAAGATTCCCGTTGAGTACTGCCAAGAAATAAGTCAAGAATCATCATTGTCAAGGTCTCGAGAAGAAGCTCATGGTATCGGAAGTAAAAACAAAAGGGACCTCAAAATATGCTACTATACCTGGAATATCACGGGGGATTGAGAAACTGAAGCGCGCAACAAAGCGTATGAAAGGTACGCTTTCACTGAGTCAATAAAATGGAAGTTCTTAGTGAATGAATGACTGACCCCTTCCAACAAACCCTGCAAATAAAATAGCTTCAAGTATTTCTCAAAACATCATAGCACTTGAACAACGTTATGAAGCAACAAATATGTATAAGAAGCCAAATGCAGGACAAAACTGAGATTATAGGGTGTCATGCAAATTAGGGAGAAAAGCGAGAGTAATGTTATTTAACAAATGTGCAGGCATATCGAATAACATGTCTAACCATTTTAACACTTTTTGGATTGACAATAAATAAATAAGTACACAGAGGAGAAGAAGTTATGCATAGGAAAACAAAATAAAAAGAGGACAAGAAGTCCGCTGAGGAAATAACAAAAAAGAATAACAAAAACGGTGCCCCATAAAAGGAGGTGACACAGCAACCCAAAAAGAGAACAAGTACCAAAATTTGTCTCATAACCCATGAAAACTTTCAATCTTCAAAATGTTTGTGTACCTCTCTATTAAAGTATCCCAAAAAACAAACCACACAACTCCAAGAAACGCGGGCCTTTCTTTTCCAAAAGAAAAGCCAAAATCAAAAGCAACTAAGCACGACTAACACTATCACCCAATCAACTTACCACCTGATATGACTTACGCCCTAAAGCCAAAGCCTTTAGTTCTGAAAATAATATCCATATGCAGTCAAGAGCAACGAAGCACAACTAACAGTATCTCCGAACCTGCTTGCGCAACTGAAATAACTATAATGTGACCCAAATTCTAATGACCATTTTCTTTGTTTTGTTTTGCAGAAAAAGAAAGGAAAACAAAGGAAAAACACTTTTATATTTCTCGGTTTCAAGGAAAAATAAAGAAAACAATGACCTAACTCAAAAAAATAAGCAAAGCATAAAAAATAAAGAAATGTTTCACTTAATTTATTTTTTGTTTTGGTACAAGAGAGGCCAAAGCAAACAAAAAAAAGCAGCAGCTAACAATGCAATCCCTAATCAGGGAGAAATAGACAACAAAGTTGGAATGCTCACATGGGGGCTCCTCATATATTTGGAGCCCCACAGACCCTTGTAAGGCCAATCTGAGCATGCTTTCTCTGGGTGCATGTGTCATAGTGCTTACCCAAACCCATGCTAATATACATATGATCCGAATGATGATGTTAGCACAAGGAAATTCACTTAATAATCATGAACTTTTTATTTTCTTTCTAATTATGAACCAAACAAAAAGAATAAGGAAACTTTCTGCATATGTATCTTTTTCCAGCTATGCATATACTAGCTAGACTTGGTAGGCTTGTGTACACCATTTTACTATCTATACACAAATCATATACACCTCACAGCGGGCAGTAGAAAAAATAAAACGTTAACAAATGCAGGTTATTGAACATGTTTAGAATGCTGTCACGACTAGCACACTGCAATGTTTACATAGATCTGGAATAAACACGAACAAGCAATTTTTTCACTAGCCTAAATGAAAAAGTAGAGTGTGAAATTCATTACAAGTTTTACTACGAGCGCATATGTAATAGTTAACAAAACATGGTCATTACCTTATAGCAATAAATACAGAGAAATCTACAAGATCATGAAATATTTATTTCAACATATCCATATATTTATTCCAACATATCACAGCTATTAATATGTTTGTTTAGTATTAGGGTGCGTGGGTCCTTTAGTCATTTTACACTCTTGTATTCATTCTCTAGATGTGTATTAGGGAAATGCAATTAATCCACAAACACCTTTTTCTTAATTTCTGATTACATTCTTCATGACATAAAAACTAAAATTTATGTAACCTTTCTGCTTCAAATACCACTGCTCTACATGATATATAAGTCAATTCATGTAACAACCTTCCTGTTTTGGAATACCATTGCTAAGAAACAAAAAAAACAATGATGGCTCACATCATCTCCAATTATTCCAAGAATCACACCTAAACATGGTTTAAGAATGTTGATCAAATACAAACCACCAATCAAAACCATAAAAAAAAATGATGCATGATTTTCTAAAACAACGGCACAGGCCTATTAGAAAAGGAACTATGAAGATGAAACCATGAAAACAAGAAACGAAACCCCATGCAAATCCAAATCAAAATGATCCGTACAGATACAATGATGAGTCCGTGGAATTAACCTGCAGAAGCTCAAGAGACAATATGCGGGTCTTGGTTGTAACTTCATCATTGTCCTCCTTCATCCCCATCTACATATTTTACTCAAAGAATCAGATTTCCAGGCTATAATATTTAAACTAAGATGTACAGACGTGACTAAGTAAACAAACCTTGCAAAGGGTGCGAAAAAGCAGTAAAGCATCACGCTGCTTGACGTTCATGCTCTCAAGATCAATCCCTCTAGTGATGATTCGTAGTTGCGAGAGCCCCAAAACATAATTACAGTTCATCCTAAATAAAGTATATGTACTGTTGACACTTCTATCATAATATAGAGCTTCAGAATGTTGTTGTACCTCGCTATCTTTTCACCATCTTCAAGATGCACAGCCTTGTCGAGAACTGCTTCTAAACCCTAGAAAACATAAAAGACTACCATCTCATGAAAAATGATATGGCATGGCAAAGCATGGTAGCGAATTACATCTGCCCCACATGTTTCATAGATCGGCGTCATACTAACTGGTTAAAAAGAAATTTGAATGAAGATGTGCATGAATTATGAATGGGGAAGAGTAGCACCTTTATGTCAGCACCCCCAGCAAGATTCTGAAGTTCCTCAACAGAGGCAAGAGATGTCTCTTTCACTTGATTCAAAGAAAGTGCATCTCCTAGAGTCATTCCTCTGTCACTTTGGTAATCTAAAACAGCCTCTTCAACTATAGAGTTTGAAATATTTTCTGAAGCAGCTTCATTACAAATGACAGAACTAGATGTGGTAGAGACCTGAACTCCCTGGGATAAATTACAAACATTCTAGATTACAGTGGACAGAACGATGCTGCATGTGTGCCCATGCATGATGCATCAGATAGGAAACAAATATATTGCAAAATGAAGTTTTGAACGCAGAACCAGATCAGTTTCCATTCGCCTGAATATGATGCTGATCATTTGGGTCAGCATCGCCTTTGATGTTGCTTGGTTTACGGGACTCTTGCTAAAAAAACCAAAAGAGTTCCTATCAGTTTTTACAGGAAGCTGAAATCACATTCAGATTACTAAAATTTGAACAACCACCTGTTAAGAGCAATATTATAGCAAACTCTTATTACACCCAGCAACGGTTCTCCATGAACTGCACATCATGAAGAGACAGTTAATCCTTGTCAACTGAATCCCTATATTCCTGAAATTTTTAGAATGTTAGAAATAAGTTAATTAGAAATCTGATTGCAGAATCAACCCAATCACTGCTCAAGAACAGGGTTATTGCACAGCTTACCTTCACCAAGTGGCTGCCTGAATACTTAATTCTTTAGAGACCTATTCCTACCCTGAAGTATTTTCTCTGCAAAAGATAGAGAAGCTCTCTTTTCTTCGATAGTTTCCTTCACTTATCTTTGCTGATCTTCTTTCAGTCTGAATGCTTATGACATATGGTGTGGTTATCATATTCTTCGAGGATGTTCTCTCGCAAGGCTTTTTCTACTAAAATTGTTGATAGTCACGAAGTTTCTACTTTTCGTCATTAAGAGAAAATTAGGAAGGATGGAAGGTCTTTATGTGGCATTTACCTGGAAATATTAAATCATGACTATTTACAAATTTAAAAGGAGACCTAATTGCAATCGTTGTCAATGGAGTATATCTGTAGGAAGGTTGAGCAATCTTTAAACACTTGATCTTGAATTGTCCTTCAATTCATCCTTGTCAAAGCATCCAATTGAAAACTAATTGGCGACGAGTGGAGAGGTTGCCCAAGATTACAAACTAGTTTTTGAGGTGAAAATTACCTGATGAGATACAAGTTCCATGCACGTGCAATTCCGACTCGCATTTGAAGAGGTAAACAAAGGATTTAAAATATGCTGTGAATCCAAATAAAGTGCACTTATGGAGGAAACACAGGGCAACTTAATCACAAATAAAAGTCTTGCCCCATAGTCTCTGAAAACATCCACCTCAAAACTTATTGACAGTGAGTAGTGAGGCAACTCAAATTCAAATACTAATTTTAGAGATGATAACTGACTGACACATCTAGCAGTATTTACGGAATCGACTTTTTCCCATTGGGTATGGGTGGCCGCAGCGTTTTGTTAGCAAATGCTATTGATCAATTGTCAAGAGTAATGGATGTAACAAGAAAGCAAAAGCTTTGAGAAACGGCGTTTTCTTTTTGATTTTCAGTTTATTGCCAAGAGCGCAATGCAATGGTTTTTTACGACAAGTTTGATGATACTAATTCTAAAAGGGATAGAGTATACTATTTGCCTTCTTTATTAGCATCATTTTCTCCTCCTTGTGAGATGATTTGTTATTTTTTATTCCTAGACTAGAGCTTAGGGAGGCGTGTGACATTAGTTTGATAAGTTTGGTTTTTACTTATTTTTTTTGTTTCCTCTTTTGTGAACTTTGGGTCCCAAATCTCGTGTAACAGTTTTTTGTTGCACGGCAAAAACACAGAATAATAAATTGGAATTCTACGTACAAGGGGCTCCATCAAAAGTCCAAATCCTCCAAACCATGGGGGTCGACTATAACATCGGGAAGCATTGAATTTTATATAATATTGTCCATTATCAATTTAGGTCATATGCTATGTTTCTATAAGTATAGTTTACTTGGCGTGGAGTATTTTCACAATTCATTTTGGGTCACCCTTATTTTGTTTGGTGGTGCCCAACTCTCTTCTGTAAAACAGACTTCCCTAAACAACACGATGTATAGCTGTTGGCAAATCTCCCATCGGATTTTTGTCTCAGCTTCTTAGCTGAACTTAGTTTTCTTAGTTTTTTTGGTTTGCAAAATCTGTCTTGTATGGTTTTTGGTAGGTTTAGAACATTCTAGTCAGTAAAGCATAACTACTTCCTCAATTGTTAGTTAAAATCATTGCAGGAATTGGGAATAGTCTAGCAAGCTACAAATGTACATGCAGTCCCTTTTTCAATAGAAAGTTGGATTTATCAGAAATTGAAGCTTAACTTTTGGATGTCTCATCTTCAGACCAACAAATGTAACTTCCATCTTATGGAATCCCAATCTTATAAAATATTCCTAAGATAAACCACCACAAACCAAAGTATTAAGGGGTTTAGTCATCAGTTTTTCATAGCTGGGGTTTAGTCATCAGTTTTTCAGAGCTATCATACATGATGAACAAATTTCTTGTATTGTCCGAGTGTGGATCTTCAAGAGTCAAGACACATATGGCATCTCCACAAAAGCTTCAATGCTAATTTGCTCACAACAACAAAAAAGGGAACAGTGGGGACTCAAAATTCCATAGTTTCAGTTACATCTCTTCGTATGAAACCAATACCCTCCAGAATCCCAAGAGAGTGAGAGACTTAAATTATTCTTGGCCATTGTTTCAGAAAGACTAATGTTCAGAAGATAGACTACGATCCTCAAAAGACAGAAACTACAGAGAGCCAACAATTCCAAATTAAGGCAGTGAGATTACAAAAGATTCACATCAAAACTGCCAAACCACAAAATCCTATCCTCCGTTTCCAACATATTATTGTCAATGAATCACTTAAATATAGCACACATCATAGATTCAGTTCCAAGATTAAACAGAGTTTCATCATGACCACTTTGACATACCTCTGAACTTGTTGGACGACACAGCAGTAAGAAGCACCTTCAAAACTTGCAGAATAGTACTGTATACAACATAGTCTCAGAAGTTAACGATAAGAAAAGCAAGAAATATTGTTCAGTACAGCATGACAAAGGCACATACCTGTCAGATGATGAGTTCTCCACACAACTGCAAACCATGTTAAGAATGTCCATAAATAGTGGCACGTTTTTACCACCATCGACCCCAGGATCACCCTCTAAATGATCGTATGCTATGAGTTTCTGTACTCATGGAATTCAATAAGGATAAATTAGCATAGACTGCCAACCAGATACATGCATTATAGATCAGAACGTGCAGAACTTTGCTTTCTAATTTCTAATGATATTTCACATGGATGTCAACTTCCACAATATCCCTATGAATGATAAATAAAATAACTCGCAAAACTGAAATTCTCAAAATGAACTACACCATCAAAACAAGCACGTACATGCAGACAATCCAAGGCAAGCTCTTGGACTTTTACATTCTTGGTCTCAAATGCAAGTCGGAGTGGATTCAAAACAAGCTCTGTCTCAGCTCCTTCCAAAGTATGCCCAGCATTTGCTAAGGCGGTGGTAATAGTTGCTCTTACTTCCACTGCCATGCTATTTTCTTCCGTCCCATCAGCAGTTTGTGGAACTGCAGTTCTATGATCCGACTCAATTCCACTATTACCAACTCCAGCATCCGTTTCAGGCAAGCTACCAGCAGGGGTTCAATAAATATCAAAATCAATTTATTAAAGATGGTATTTCAAAGAAAACTAGAAGCCAAACAAACATATTGACAGACTCCTGCATACTGTAATAACACTCTGCCTGACAAAGAACAGGAACTGTTCCTAAATCTGATCCTATATAGCAGTATTTTTCTATAACCAACACCATTATGTTTAATTATATTAACCCAGCGATATATCTATAATCAAAATATTCTCAGAATTCATACCACCAAAGAATTTTCAGATATGTCCCATAAAAAAGAATGCACCAGTGACCAAACTGTTTGGATAAAAGGGGGGAAAAGAGGGAGAAGAGACGAGACAGGAGGACAGGGGGTGGGGGGAGGGGAGAGGGGAGAGGGGAGAAGGGAATGCAGCAGAAAATAGAATCTGACTATGCGTGCTACCTCTGTTCTCCTGCCAAACTTGGCATTTGATTTGCCCCACTGGAATCCAAATGCTGATTGACCTCTTTGGTACTGTCTGAAGGCAAGAAAAAGTAGATGAAAGATAACATGTATTTAGTTTGACATGATCCACTCAAGCCAAAAAGAAGCGAGAAAATCACGAATTTCTAAACTTAATCACAGCTTGTAGGATCGTTTCTAGAGATATAGTACGAATGAGAGTGATCATTCTCGTAAAAAGCACTGCCAAAACAACCAAATAGAGAGAGAGAGAAAGAGAGATAGTAACCAAGATTCATGCCAGCTTTATAAAGCAGTAGTACACCAAAAGCAAATAGAGAAAATGTTTGGATATGACACAACACATACATTGAGATGAAAAATTCTACAAAAGAAGAATACAGATACGAGAAGAATCTCTTATGCATGTACCAGTTATTGCTGTGGGCAAGTAAGTTAAAAGAAATAGCTTTATAAAGCTGTAGTACACCAAAAGCAAATAGAGAAAATGTTTGGATATCACACGACACATCTATTGAGATGAAAAATTCAACGAAAGAAGAATACAGACACGAGAAGAATCTATTATGCATGTACCATTTATGGCTGTGCGCAAGTAAGTTAAAAGAAAGACTTTCATACGAGAAGAATCTATGGTGAAGTGCTTTTCCAATCCACACCCAATAGCCTTTGAAGTTCTGCACCACCTTCATACTACTCACCTTCTTCCCTCATCTATTGCAGCCCTTTCATTTGAGTTGAGGTATCTGGCCTTCATTTCTTGAAGGTTATTGATGTTAGAGTCATGGTTCTCCCACTAAACTCATAAATCCTTTGCTCTCTTCGGTAGTTCATATCCACTAGCATGAACATCATGACGACATCTCGACCTACTGGCTAGAGAATGCCTTTTTATCCTTATCAGTGCAATGAGACTTTCAGCCCTGTTTCTAAGCCAATAACATTAGTATTTAGTCCTTACCATCCTTATTGATGCAGGGATATACTCAAAAGGAGTGACGGTTTTCAATTCGCTTCTCTCTCATTTCCGAATGCATTTCATGCCCAAAGATGCCCTTTCGTGCATCCAATAGACATGTTTCGTTAAGCTGCAAGTACTTCCACACGCTATTCTCTTTACCAACAAATCAAGATACAAAGAGAAATGATGGGGATGGGTATCCTCCCTCTTCTCCACTTTCATAGACTAAAAAGGAAAAGCTAAACAGAATAACCAAGCAACTAAGACTCATACTCAAGCTGTCACGATACAGATACGACGATACGGCAAAACCTAAAAAAATAGAATATGGATACGTTGGGATACGGCTATACCAATTATTTAGCACAAGTTAATTTTCAAAAGTCATTCAAAATAGAAAGAACGAGACTAAAGTCTAAACTAAGAAATGATAATTCCTATTAATTTTTACCCATATCGACTTTAACATTCAATTGGATCCCCTCAGCCTTCATCAGAGAATATTACGGCTTCTATATCCGGCTCATCAAGGAAAAGACTAGCAACTTCAAAGTATACCAGCACCCTCAAGTGAATCAAAATGCATCTCCCACCTTATTCCTAAAATATCTGGCCGTATTCTCGAAATATCCACCGAGTATCCGAAAAGTATCCGAAATTAAAATGATTTAATTTTAATGTTGGATA
>JABCMJ010024633.1:0-18320 GCA_014822125.1 Arbutus unedo | reverse complement strand
CCCCTCAATAACTTATCCCCTAAAAATAATCCCTCATCCAATCGGGCCGTTAGTGTACATTTGGCAATATCTTTGAAGCGCAACAGCTAAACACTGCCAAATGTCCTTACAACTCCCTGTTAAAAATCTATGGATAACTTCTACCTCAAAGCAGTTAGATTAGCCAAAAAGGGCTTGTTGTACACTCAGACTCAGGAAGGCATGCAAAAATGATCGCAGGTTAGCTTTAGAGGAGGGTATACTGTAAACTTTGCTGGACCAGCAAGAGCAGATGATGACTTGTTGCTGTACGTACTACCCCACCACATGAACCATTACTCTTGTCTTCCTCATAGACATCAAAACTGAGGGAAACTTAAAATGTGATTAAAAAAAGGAAAAGCATTGTAAGGTCTGTTTGTCTTGGGATGTACTGGAGGAGAAAGCTAGGGTACAACTATAGAAACAAAACTTCTCCAAGAAAAACTTGTCAAATTACCCCTTAAAACTACTTTTCACGAACTCCGACACGCAACCAAAAACTTGCTAAAGAAACGAAAAAATCTATCCTATTCGAAGATCATGTATGTATTTACAGACGGAACACGCAATTGAAATGTACAAGCTCTCCATTCTAATGAAGTGACTTTCTTCAATCTTCAAATCTGAGAACCATTTTGCATGACTACCTTCACACTGTTTGTGATCCTCATCTGTCCTTAACAGCCAGGTTGGAAATAGAGGCTCTGCCAGAGCCGCTGGGCTTCTAGTAACACTTGTTGTAATCGAGACTTGAACTTCACGTCAATAACCAATAGTCGATTGCCAGGTGGAAGTCAACTTAGAGAGGGGAATCCATTAGGTGATTCGGGACCTTTCTGCTGAAGGAATCAGACCAAACTATCATCGAAAGGACGGTTTGGAGGCATCTGGTAATTCCTGAGCACTCTTTACAACAAAATCATAGTTGATCGAAGCCAGCTGAGACAAGTTCTGAGTACAGAAGAAAAAACTACACCATTAATCATTATGAAGGGGAAAACTATTTCTTAAAATGAACAGATTGAAATCAATTCATTACCGTATGATCATTAACTATTTTCTCTATTCTAACAGCAAATATCCAAGGCTATTAAGTCTCACCTTAAATGAGAAATTACTAAATGAGTACATCACATTAAGATTTGGAGCACTGAATTCTGCCAAATGTCCACATTCATCCTCCTGGTTTAAGACTCAAAAGGGTTAGAATGGTAATTAGCTAGAGCAAAAAAAGTAAGTGAATTTGATTTAAATCAGATGAATATGCAGATTCACACGGAAAGAACAATAAGGAAAACAAAATCACATTTTATTGTCTTTTTCTCAGATCAATTGAATGCATATGTATATGCATGTCAATATCTATCCGTAATTGGGGCAATCAGATCTGAACTCGTGCAAACTTTCGTGGGAGCTACTTATTTTTGGGGATAGAGAGATACATATGTTGTAATACAAAATGTGTACTGACATCTTCATCCTGAGTATAGCATGAACCACTGCTGCAAGAAACACTGCATGTATCAGTCAGGTCATCAAAGTCACTCCCGCCTCCAACATTGTCGTCTTCTGGATTCCAGATGTAGCGGCTCATAAAATAACTAGTATCATGTGCTTCAGCTGAAGGTATGAACGTCGCCTGCACATTACAATCAAAACTCAGTGATGAGTGAACTGCATTACCAATTGATTGCTCTCTGTCCAAAAGAAAATATTCAAAAGAAAGACCTTTTGCCTTGCAAGTGTGTCCCAATTGATGTCCTTGAAGAAAGGATGCTGCTTTACCTGCAAAAATTTACTAATAGTCTAACTTAGTTTCATTTCTGTCAATAATTTCAATTAAGTCTTGATTAAGTGCAGAAAAAAAGATATACCTCTCTAGCTCCTGTTGCACCTAATCTTTGAACTGGGTTTTCTATCAGCAACCTGAAAAAAAAGGAGGAAAAAAAGATAGTTGAAGATTTTACTTCTCCGTAAAGCCAATCACTGATATGGATTTGTTCTAGCTCCTATAGGCATTCAGGAAAATAGACTAATTAGACAGCTAGAGCTTGTGTGATTTACTATCATCTCTAAGATGGAAGTAGTTCCACACTAACCTCATTATGTCACAAAACAAGGGTTGCCTTATACTTTTTGTTTTTCCTTCTTTAAAACACCTTTTTTATTTGCAAAGCAACTCATTAGAGCTTTTTAAAAGACAGAGCAAGAGCAATCCTATCTGCTAAATACACATTTACATACCGTTTAGATGATAAAAGACCAAATGAATCTCAAGTGCACAGTTAATAGGAGGGATACGTTGGAATATGCCATGTTGACATTGTGAGTATGGGATTGTTGGATACAAAATGCTGCTCCCGGCAAGACTGCGACTGCGACTGCTCTAAAAACAGACCAAACGGTGCAATGTTGAATGCTAAAAAGCACAGAAGTGAAGCTCTTCCTAACACCAATTAACTTTAGGAAAGATGGTGGAACTCCATCCAACAAGCGGTATTCAAAAGAAACAATCTATGTGTGACCATTGAGATACAAAGAAAATCCACAAGGATAACCAGGAAAATTATAGTGAACGCAATGAGACTGATTGATGTCTACCAAAAAAGAAAAACGAAGAACTAGCATTTTTAAGTTATCTCGCTTTACTGTCTTTGAATATAATTTGTCTCTGCATACTTTTACCACATAAACTTGTTTGCAAAAGTTCATTTGCAAACACTTTTGCAAACAAGTTTGACCAAGTAGTGATCCAATCAGCATTTCTACCAATGACAATGATGCATGATTTTCTGGCAAACATTATCAAACAAGAAAACATGCAAAAATAGGTCTCCAGTGACCAAAATAGAATCTCTTATCATGATTTCTAAAATATTTCTATGTATTTATTTGCAAACTTACTTGTTGATTAAGTCATGTGCTTCAAAGCTCATTTCATCCGGTATCCTGGGCCAGGGTATATATCTATTCATGATGTTGTCAAAAATTTGCTGCAGTAAAACATCATCCATCAGCTAGAATACTTGATCTGTATGCCAACCAAATCTAACATGTTTAATTTAAGGGATCAGATGTGAGGAAAGAAAAATAGCAATATGTTATGTACAGATGTACTTAAACTTAGTTATTCAATCCAGCAGATTTAAGCACTGACCAAGTGCTCATAAGAGCATAACATATTGCAGTTGGCACTGCTGGAAAAATGGTTTGGGAAAACATAATTTTAGCTAAGTTTGAGCTAAAATAAAAGTGGGTCCCGCATAACTTTATGTGTAGGTCCAAGTGGAAATATGTTTACATATAGTTGGAGATTAAGATTATGTATTTGGTTGGGCAAAACTATTTACATATAAATTGAAAATTGAATCCAAAGTAAGCACCAAAGTTTGGTTGAAAGAGGTAAAAATGATATTAGTCTCACATAGGAAAAATATGGAACTTTGAAGTGGCTTATATAGCTTGACATTGATTAAGGGTTTGCGTCCCAAAGGGCAGCCTGCTTTTGTGAATGGAGAAGGACTTAGGTAGCATGGGCTTAGGCCCAAACTACCCCCCGTGCGTGCAGCTTTCCAACCGGCTGGTCGGGTTCAGGTCATTTAGATAATATCTTTTTTGTTGGAAATTAAATTAATTATTTAATTAAACTGATTTCTTTTTAGAATTTTATTTATTGGATCCAATTAACCTGTTTGGAGGTTTCCAACCTGTCCGTTTCAGGCCCGCATGCCCCAACAAAATTTTGGCCGTTGGTTTTGGGCGGTTCATGACCGTTTAAAGGCCCAACGGCTGCAACCCTTGGGCCGAATCAATGCATCTGACCGAACCGATGCAACCCTTACCTTTTCGGACCAAACCAATGCAATTCTTGGGCTGAGTTACACATTTCCATTGCCTATATATTAAGGCCTTCTCACACGTTTTCAACACTCAATCAATTCGTGCATCTACCATCCATTGCTCTTGCATTCCATACCATACTGCAGCATAATTTATTTCGTTCAAGAGAAAGTGCAGTGCACATTCCGGTTCAATAGACTAGTAGTTGCAGTGGGAGACAAACGTCAGTTCATGTCGTAGTACCGTAGCGAGCGCGTATTTTGTATTAAAGAGATTGCGTCCAACACAAACCTCCATCAATCTTCAGTGTTTCAGTGTTCTACCGATTACGCTTCAAGGTACGTTGCCTCTGGAATTCATTCACGCTTCAAGTAAGTTTTCCTGTTTATGTTTCTGTCTTTCATATTTATAACAGATTACTAATAGTCTGCCTAATAGACACTTCATAGAATCTTTGAAAGAAAAGCAACAAGTGGCCCTATATGGGATCTACTGTTTTTCACCTTCACATCCCATGTCTTTACAAATTTTCCACAGAACCACAATGTTTGAGGTGAAAGATAGAAAATGAACAGGAACAACAACAGTAACAGGAATGGCTGTAGCACAATGAGTTAACATTAAAGGACATCAGGTAAACAATTGATCCTCTTTAATCATGAATCCATTTGGAAGACCAAAAAATTAGACTTTCAAACCCAAGGGTATGTAGCACAGGATAACAACCAGACATTGTTATGCATGAAAAGACACCCATCAATAGCATATCTTATATCTGTTCATTAAACCAATAATTGTCATCTCTTGTTTTAGATGATCATGTTAAATTATGCATGGTAAAGAACCCCAACAAATATGTTGACAAACACCGGAGAAATATAACATGGTAAGAATCCTTCTAGGAGCAATCAAATCTTTAGCAAAACATTATCGGTTTCCCTAAAGAAAAAGAGGCCGCGCGCAGGGGCGGGAGGGGGAGTGATCGGCCTACGTCAACTTTAGTCAAGCTAATAAAATAGGTCAAATTTAAACGTCTCAATCAAATTGGTACGCCTAACAGTATGTTGCTAGCTCTTATCAATTAATACAACATTTTCCACTAGCCACAGGTGCTCCAACATTTTCATTGCACGACTCAAAATTTGCGTGTTTAAGTCTTTAAGTAGCTTACGTGGATGCCTGAAAAAGAAAATAAAAGGACTAGTGCGAAAAAAAAGAAGACCAACTTAGTTGGATCAGGAACTCCAGACGGAATTGCATTGTTACAATTTCCAAAAAAATGCAGGGAAAACTTAGTGACAGATGACTACAAGTTTAGCATTACTCTCCGAATGGGAAAAAGAGAACCATTTCAATACAACTTTATTATAACTAATTCTTCAAGCCACCTCTAGTAGACCAGCCAAGATTATCAAATAGAATAATAGATGACTATCAACTAGAACTCATTTCATTTATAACTCAACATAGTGAGAATAGGTGGCAGTTACCCAACTCTCTAGTCACCATATGGCAGCAAAAAACAAAAACAAAAGGGCCTAACAGTGTTATTTTATATTTGATGTGGACTATTTGCGGGAGATTTGTTTTCCTAATCTATTTAGGATACTTTCCTTTACCTATCTTTTAGGATATTTGTTTTTCTATTCTTAAGGGATTGTTATTCTTTCCTATTGTTGGGGTTTCCTATAAATATGAAAGACATGGTTCCCTAAAAGATATCCCAAAAGAAAACTTGATGAGATCTAATTGATTAACACCTCACATTAGGGTTTCGGATGATAGCCGGCCCTTGTAATCTCTCTTGATCATAGTGAAATCTATCTCTCTTCTCCCGTGGACGTACGTTTAAACTATCGCTTATTTGAAACCACGTAAATCTCTGTATCTTTCCGTTTTTTTATTGATTATCTCTTCTTGTTTATTATATTTGTCATAACAAATTGATATCAAAGCTTTGGTGATCGATTCATCGATTAAGGTTATGGTGGCCAAATACAAAGTTGAGAAATTCGATGGGCATAGCAGCAGCTTCAATCTATGGAGAGTGAAGACGAAGGCTTTGCTAGTTCATTAAGGGTTGCAGAAGGCTTTACTTGGATCTGCCAAGAAGCCGAAAACGATGTAAGCAGAGAATTGGGAGTTTCTTGATGAGAATGCACTCAGTTCAGTTCAGTTAAGTCTGGCCGATGATGTGCTTTGCAAGGTTGAGTAGGAGACTACATCAGCGGGATTATGGTTGAAATTAGAGAACATCTATATGATCAAATCACTGACGAACAGGCTATATCTGAAACAGCGTCTCTACACGTTTCGTATGAGGGAAGGTACGCCAGTCAGAAATCATCTTGATGAGTTGAATAGAATCATTATGGATCTGAAAAATATTGATGTTAAAATCTGTTACTACTCTACTCTACGAAAAGGATACGATCTCAATGGAGGATGTAAAATCCAGTCTATATTCTAAGGATTTGAGGAAAAAGGTGTCTGGTGAGAGTGAGGGGTCTGGTGAGGGATTGTTTGTGCGAGGGAGAACAATGGAGAAAAATAATGAGAATAGAGAGACATCTAGATCAAAGTCGAAAAACAAGAAGAATATTCGTTGTTTTAACTGTAAGAAAAAGGGCCACTATAAGAGCGAATGTACAAAACTGAAAAGGGATAACAATGACGAAAAGGTAGTTGTTGGTGTTGCTGAGAGCTCTGATGGGCTGGAAACTGTTTCATCAGTTTCAACAGGCGACGTTCGTTAGGATACAGAATGGATTTTGGATTCTAGTTTTCCCTATCTCGTGTATCCGATTAAAGATTGGTTTACCACCTATGAATCGGCACATGGTGGTACAATTTTGATGGGCAACAACATGGCCTACAAAACTGTTGAGCTTAAAATTATTAGGATCAAGATGCATGATAGTATTGTGAAGGACACTGTCAAATGTTCGGCATGTTCTAGATTTGAAGAAAAATCTCATCTCTTTTGGGTACCCTTAATTCAAATGGCTGTAGGTATACAGTTGAAGGTGAAGTTTTGAAGGTCTCGAAAGGTACGCTAGTTCTTATGAAAGGTCAGAAGATGGGTAACCTCTATTTTCTACAGGGCAGTATAGTTTCAGGTGCTGCAGCAACAGTATCATCATCGAAGGTATCAGATTCAGATTTGACTCAGTTATGGCATATGCGCCTTCGGCATATGAGTGAGAGAGGGATGACAAAATTGAGCAAACGAGGGTTGCTCTACAGATAGAAGACGGAGAAGCTGAATTTCTGTGAGCATTGCGTGCAGTGCAGGGTGAAATTTAGCACAACTATTCGTCAGACTAAAGGTACGGTGGATTATTTTTATTCAGATCTTTGCGGTCCTTCTTTTGTGAAATCCAAGGGTAGTTCTTAATATTTTATGAGCTTGATCGATGACTATTCCAGGAAAGTTTGGTTGTATTTGTTGAAAAACTAGAGCGATACTTTTATTACATTCAAACGGTTTAAGGTCATGATTGAAAAGAAAACAGGTAAGAAGATTAAAAGATTGAGAACTGACAATGATCTGCAATTTTGTTCTGGAGAATTTGAAATCTTCTGCAAGGATGAGGGCATCGTGAGGCACCACACGGTGAGAAAAACAGCTCAGCAAAATAGTGTGGCTGAACAAATGAATAGGACTCTTTTGGAGAGGGCTCATTGTATGTTATCCAATGCAGGTATGGGTAAAGAGTTTTGGACTGAAGCGGTTTTCACTACTTGTTATTTGGTGAATCGATCTCCATCAACTGCCATTGAGTGCAAGGTTCCTATAGAGGTATGGTCTAGTTCTTCAGCCGACTACTCAAATTTGAGGGTGTTTGGTTGTCCCGCTTATGCTCACGTCAATGAGGGAAAGCTCGAACCTAGAGCTAAGAAGTGTGTCTTCTTGGGTCATGGATCCAGGGTGAAAGGTTACAAATTATGGCTTTCTGACGGAAAGTCATCCAAACTTCTTATCAGCAGGGATGTGACTTTTGATGAAAACTCTATGATCAAAGGAAAGACAAGTACTGATATTCAAGATAGTGGTGAGAGGATTCTGAAGCAGATGGAGCTAGAATGTGAAACTTTCGAAGGGGAGAAGAAAAGTGATCAGCCAATTGGGAAAGAGGTTCATGATTCAGACATAAAGAATAGTGCAGAGCAGCATCAACCATACATATTGCGAAAGATAGGCCAAGGAAGGAGATTCGCCCACCTCAGAAACATGCTTATGCAGATATGGTTGCTTATGTGTTGTCTATAGCAGAAACAGTGGAGTATAAGGAGCCTTCTTCCTACCGTGAGAGTGTAACGGGAAAGGAGGCTATATAGTGGACTGTTGCTGTGAATGAGGAGATTGAGTCTCCTCATAAGAATCGCACTTAGGAGTTGGTGAAACCACCTAAGGGGAAAAGAATTGTTGGCTATAAGAGGGTTCACAAAAGAAAAGCAAGTATCCCGCGATTGGAAGATGCAAGGCTTAAAACTGCATTCTTGCATGGTGAGCTTGAGGAGTAGATTTATATGCATCAACTGAAGGGATTTGCAGTTTCTGGTAAGGAAGATTTCATTTGGTTGTTAAATAAATCTTTGTATGGCCTTAAACAATCACCCAGGCAGTGGTATAAGTAGTTTGATACATTCATGATGGGTCAAAATTACTCTAGGAGTGAATATGACAGCTGTGTGTATTTTCAGAAACTTGATGGTGGTTCGTTTATCTATTTGCTGTTATATGTTGATGACATGTTAATGGTTGCCAAGGATATGTCGGAAATCAACAAGTTGAAAAAACAACTTAGTCGACAGTTTGAGATGAAAGACTTAGGTGCAGCGAAGAAAATTTTAGGTATGGAAATCAAAAGGGACCGAGAGGCTGGAAGGTTATACTTGAGTCAGAAAGGTTATCTGAAAAAAGTATTTGAGCATTTTGCTATATAGAGTTTCAAGCCTGTGTCTACTCTAGTGGCTACGCATTTTAAACTTTCTGCATACTTGTCATCATAGATAGAG
Source organism: Arbutus unedo (assembly GCA_014822125.1). Classification (NCBI taxonomy): domain Eukaryota; kingdom Viridiplantae; phylum Streptophyta; class Magnoliopsida; order Ericales; family Ericaceae; genus Arbutus; species Arbutus unedo. The sequence goes on along the minus strand of JABCMJ010024633.1, from coordinate 9,437 downwards.
GATAAGATGAAGCACATATCAAAGGTTCTATATGCTAGTGCTCTTGGGAGTATGATGAATGCTATGGTTTGTACTTATCTTGATATTTCATATGTTGTCAGTGTGGTTCGTCGATATATGGCAATTTCAATGTCAAGTTCAAGTATTGCTTGGACTTGATTGGTAGTCGCAGTTGTTGATTGCCCTTTGGTGCTTTGGAGGAGAGAGAGATGCAAGATGGAGGCTCTATGGTGATTGAGTTCGTTGGAATTTAAGTCAAGGTGCAGATTTGTTGAGTTAGTGCCTTGAATTCAAAGGAGGAAAGTTTTTGGATAATGACTGGTACTATCGATAGTAGTGCTGTTACTATCGGTAGTAAGTGCTGACCTTTCTGGCAATGACTAGAACTATCAGTAGTAATGCTGGAACTATCGATAGTAAGTGCATCTGACTTTTTGGGTGGTGGCTGAAACTATCGATAGTAGTGCTGTTACTATCGATAGTAAGTGTATGCGCGAGAATCTTGTTTGTAAGATTTGGGAGATTTGTAAGTGTATGCACGAGAATCTTGTTTGTAAGATTTAGGAGACTTATTTTCCTAATCTATTTAGGATACTTTCCTTTACCTATCCTTTAAGAGATTTGTTTTCCTATTCTTTAGGAATTGTTATTCTCTCCTATTGTTGGGGTTTCCTATAAATATGAAAGACATGGTTCCCTAAAAGATATCTCAAAAGAAAACTTGATGAGATCTAATTGATTGGCATCTCACATTAGTGTTTCGGATGATAGCCGGCCCTTGTAATCTCTCTGGATCATAGTGAAATCTATCTCTCTTCTCTCGTGGACATACATTTAAGTTATTGCTTATTCAGAAGAACGTAAATCTCTATTTCTTTCCATTTTTTTGTTGATTATCTCTTCTTGTTTATCTTATTTGTCATAACACTATGAGACAATTGCAGAAAGAAGAACTTTAGGGCAAAAATAGGCAAATTGCAATGAGACAATTGCAAAGGCATATGATGTTAAACACGCTGTCCATCAAGAAGTCTTGGAATGTCCAGGCAACTTACCTGCGGATGTTCGGCATTGAAAGGAGGGATTCCTACAAGCAGCTCAAAAAGAATCACACCCACAGACCACCAATCTGCTGTCGCACCTACAAGAATGATAATGCATAGGTAATATATCTCAGAACTAGGTATAAAAGAGGGAAATAATAAGCATAATAGTGTTGTACAGCATATGAACGGTCCATTCAGAAAACAAATTCCGAACCATGTCCCGTGCCAAGAAGTATCTCAGGTGCCAAATAATCAGGGGTGCCAACAACTGATTGCTTTTGGCGCTCTTCTCTCTTTGTTGATGGCTGGGCTGAAGCTTTTGGTTCACCAACGCCAAGAAGAGTACTGGTACTACTAGCTGATGGACCTGATAGGTCGTCTGTGCTGTCAATGAGACCTACCTTTGAGAGTCCAAAATCTGTCAGCTGTAACCAAAGGGATTAGATTTGTGACAAGTGCCAAGTAGTATAACAATTAGCATGGCAAACACGGAGTGGAGGGAGAAGAAAATAAAAAGGATTTCAAAGAGCATAACAAAATTTTCACAAGTTTTCGCTAATTTTTAAGGCCCAGAAAGATTTTTTTCCTGGAACACTGTACATAATATTGACCTTGATGTGACTATAGGATGGAAAATAAACACATTTTACATAATTCTTCTCTTCTGTGAAGTATAAATCCATTATTTATGATATCTGTCATAGAGTTGAAGTTACAAAAGAAATTATATTTGCTTGATCATGCCAACATACACATTGTCAACGTTATCTCCCATATAGGGGAAAGCTAAAAATATTGACCTTGATGTGACCGTCTGGACCTATTAACAAGTTATCAGGCTTCAAGTCTCTATGAATGACATTTAAGGAATGCAAATATTCCAATGCAAGAACCTGCAAGTAATAGACCAAACTATGTTTAGAGTTATTTAAGATACTTGAACTGAGAAAAGGAAAATTAAAGGAAGAAAGTGGGCATTTCTAAGTAAGATTTACGTTTGCAACAAAATTCCTTACAAGTTCTGCAATATATACACGTGTCATGCCTTCATCTAAGCATCCTAGATTTCTCAGCATTGAGTAAAGATCTCCTCCATTCAAGTACTCCATGACCAAATAAAGATTTTCCCTGCATGTGAAGGAGTAGAAAAAGCGGACCTGTTCACCGTAAACAACAGAGAATTAGTTTTACATGCAAGGTTCCACTGCAGAGTTAAATGTGGGGCCTACTCACCACAAAAGGATTGCGAACAGATATTAAGATATTACGCTCAGCCAAAATGCTTTCAACTGCGTTTTTACGTATCATATCAGCCTTTTTCAAAACCTGTAGAAATTCAACAACATTCTAAACTATTACAAGGCAAAGATTGAATCTAGTTGCCACAAGAGCAACACTTGATGCCATAAACATGTATCAACAAGCATACCATGAAATAATCAAGATCTAAGATTGAAAACGAGGCACATACTGAATTTACTCAAATAGACCGTTTCACTCCGTTACGGAGCAAGTCTTAGGGATAAAACCAATTGGTTTTCTCTGAACAGCAAACAAAAAGGCTACACAAAAGAAGCATTGAACACCACTAGAACTAGTTCCTCATTAAAAGTACAACTACAAACCCATCGTAAGTATGAACACTATAATATTCCCATTAATGCATCAATTTATTGAGATATGGTTTTCTTACCTTTATAGCAAATAAGTCACCGGTAGCCCATTTCCTGGCAAGGAAGACACGTCCAAATGCACCTCTGCTGATTGGTTTTATTATTTCAAAATCTTCTATAGATGTCCTATCCTTGGATGGATTGATAGGACTTGTTCGCAAACTACGGACTGCGTCATCTTCTACAGAACTGTCTTCATCAGCAATGGTATGTGATGAATCCACTTTGTCATCTTCTATCTGCCCACAAAGATGCACATATTTTTCCCTGTGATGTTTGAAACATGCAGATGAGTTAGAATATCAAGTAATTGGATGTCAAGCAACAAACCAACCATAAAAAAAAAAAGGAGTGTGTAGAAATTAATGCAGTTACATATGGCATTCACAGGCAATAACTTTGGATGTTCTGTACAAACCACAGAACATTTGAGTGTAGAAAACTCACTGCAGTAGTTTCTCTATACGTCTTCCAAAGGTTTCGACAACAAGGGCATCCACTTTCCTGTCTTGGATGGCATATTTTAGTTCCTCTAGACGGTCAAGCAAATACTCCAAGGCACTGTAATCACTATTGTTTATGTTGGCTACAGATCGAGCAATATCCACTAGCTTGTTTATCTGTCATTCAATGGTAAGCAACCAACTTAAAACAAATTATCAAACAAGTTGTTCCCAAAGTGTCATAACATTTGAAGAACCCAAAATTAGAGAAAGAAGGAAAACAAATTGTCTACTCCAACAAGATGCCCCAAGGAATTAGCAGATATATACAACACAGATTTTCAAGATGCACGAAATCTGATGAGTGAACATAGTGGAGAATAACTAAGGTGCTAAGAAATTGAAGGATCATGTCTATTTAGAAGAAATACATCAAGGTTCCATGTTACAACATAGATTATCAAGATGCTCGGAATCTGACAAGTGAACATAGTGCTAAGGTGCTATGAAATTGAAGGATCATGTCTATTTAGAAGAAATACATCAAGGTTCCATGTTATTTAATTCTATCATGTAAGCAAAAGATCGTTCCGTCCCATTGGATATGTGTGCATTCAACCATAATACAGTTGTGGATTCAACACTGCACGAGATCAACATTTGTAACACATATCCATCACAAAAAAGTTCCATGCACAAAATGGCATCATTAGAATCTGCATTTTCTGTAATCATAGCATTATACCAAGGGTGGAGATACATACTAAAGGAAATCACAAAATGCTGCTTGAAAAATGTGAACATAATTTGCTTCTCTTTCACACAAAACATATTACATAAGGTAATATTTTCTTATGCACATTTTATATTTTTCCAGAAAGAAAAGAGATTGAATCATGTAAGGTGCTGAGGGGGGGAGGAACAAAATACAACCACAAAGAAAAAGAAATGAAGAAAGCAAATTATCAATACATACTTGTTCATAATTTTCATGCTCCGATATTGTTCTTCGTCCACTCAATAGCAATTCAATTTGGCTTGTTCTTGGGGTCACTAAGGGCGATCGTGGCGTTAAGCTTCCTGATGACAAGGCTTTCTTACTAATATCAGGTGCCAAAAGGGCCCGAGTTTCACATGACTTGTCAGAAAAAATGGCCAGATCATCCATTGTGCAAGCAGTGTCAGCTTCAGGAACACAATCAAGAATTCCCTCAGAATAGCTACAAGAGAAGCCGTGTCGCTTGAGAGACAGCTCTGCCAATGCTTCATGCATACTTGAAGTAGACATCCTTGCAACCTCAGGACTTCCCATTGCACCATCTGAGCTCTTTGGTGAACAAGAATCCAGTATCTTTTCGAGAGTTTCTGCAACTCGCTCAAGTCGAACATTTACAGTTAAACCTTTCAAGTCACATCTATCAGCAATTGTACAAATTCTGGAGTGCTCCTCTACATGTACGATTGGTATTTCAACCTCACATATTCGGCAGATAAATGAGTTATCATACGTTACATTTTGCTGATCCCCCCAATATCCCCAGGTAACTCTTCGTACTTTTGATGATGTTTCAGAATTGTCACGTGTGCACAATGGAGTATCCAGATTTTCTGTACTATCATCAATTCCAGTTGTCTCATCTCTCCTGTGGAAGTGATCCAAATTGTCCTTAGATGGGCTGTCAACAGAACCTGGGCCTTTACGATTCTTTTCAGCTGCAGATGGCAGTTTCTTCCACGATGACATCCTAAAGCTTCCAGAAGATGAAGCAACACTTTTAGCAGTGCTAACCTCCACGATGTCACCTCCACTGGCAATATTTTCACTTACTTTATCTTCTTTGATGATGGCTAGATTGCTTTGGTCCTGCCCGTGGGCTTTCTTAGTCACACTTTGAGCCACTTCCTTGCCCTCCACCAAGTTATTGAAGTCTTGTTGTGGAGGCCCAAAGTATTGTTCTGGATAGACACCAAGGTCACTGAGTTGGTGCAGACCCATAATGCGATCTTCTTCATAACCACTCTCCTTTTGTAATTGCACAAGCCGAGAGCATCGAGTGAGGATAAATAAAAGGCGGGTATATACTTGTCTAAGAGTGCCCACAGGTAGTTCTAGACGCCTGTCATCCACCTTCTGAACAATGCATTCACAGTTCAACCAAAATTCACTTGGTGACATTTTTGCGCAAAGCCTCGCTGTAACTAACACATCCTCCAGAGTCTCTTTCCATTCAGGATGTACATCTGACTCTTTTTCAAGTATACCTACCAAATCTCCAGCAAAGATACCTAAGTCTGAGTTAACCTCTTCCTTTAATCTATCAAATTTTGCCCTGATCATTACCATAATTTCCTGGGGTAAAAGGTGGATATTTAAAATGAGCGGAGCTACTGACATGTGAGAAAATAATTAATCAATACAAATTGAACAGAAAGTGTCAGGGCAATGTATGTGAAATTGATGATAGAAAAAAAGAGGTCACTGGCAGGAATATTGATTACCTCCATATGACCAAGTGCACGAGACTTCCAGTATGGAAAAGGTCGCACGCCTTTGGAATTGAGCTCATGAGAGAAGCTCTTGATATCTGGGGCACGCTTTTTACGTCCACTTGTTACGCGTAATATAGCCTGGAATCGTGGAGATTGGATTTCCTTGGCAAAAGCTGCATGATTAGCCTACAATAAGCACAACACCATGGAGCTGAGCTACCTAACTCCTCCAACTAATTTCAGAAGGGAGAAAATATATTCAGTGTTCTAACAAAACAACACAATGAAGCGGAAATGATGTTACCTCCGGTCCCAGATTGAGTACTGATGGGCCCTTGAAGGATTTCGATTGATTCAGTTGGACTTTTTTACCTACATATAATTAAAAACCATTTACATCAATAGACTATATGGTACTGAAAATAATTTTCTTTCCCGGACTATGTGTAACTGGATTTCGCCTCTTTCATCCACAAACCAAAAAAAAAAAACTTGCATACGCTTTTGATACACAACTGCGAACACCACTGAAAATGATTTCTTGGTTCAAACTACGACATGCATATCTTGGGTAATGGGGTTTCGCCTCTTTCCCAATAGATGAAACAACGGAAGATAAACATCAATTTTCCTCTACCATTTTACATTTTCTCCTCGAGAAAAAGGGAAAAAAAAAACTGTAAACACATTCTGATTCACAGTTGCATACTTGGATAGAATACACCACTGAAGATTTTTCTTCCCACAGTAAGTGCAAGCATATGTTTCTGCTTCTTTCCGAGTAGATGAAAGACCTGACATTATGCTTTAGTTTCTCTGCCATAGTTCTAACTTTTGACCTCAACCTTACCAACACCGTCTGATTTAGAATGAAACATCATCTTCCCCCAATTCATTTGCATATACCCCTTACGTACTCATCGAAACAAAAGGGCCCAAAAAAAAAATGATGTGATGTCGATAGAGAACTGACCTTGTTCCGTGGATGCGGCGTTGCGAATACGAGGAATTAACAAATTAGCCGTAGGCCCGACTCCATTCTTTCCCGTATCAGCATCTTTGCCGAGTTTCGATGGAGTGCCAAACAATGACGAGAACCGAAGAGGCGAAGGTAGGGGAGCCGAGCGAGTCCGAATGTGATTGAGACCTAACGAGGAAGCCAAGACAATCGATGCCGTTTCTTCCCTGTCATTTCCATCTTCTTCGTCGCTCCCGTCCTCAGTTTCGCTCTTGCCGGGGCTTCGTCGGGCCGGAAACGGGGGGATCTTCCTCAGCTTCACCCTCGGCGGCGTCCGCGGTGAAGAATCCTTAAGGTTTGGATTTACAGCACCATCTCGTTCCGGATTTTCTGCAAATTGTGGTCGAGTCGACATTGATGGTGGTTGATGATTTAATCATGAGTGGATAGTAAATTCTAGTGTGAGGAAGACAGAATCCAAAGTTCGGTAAGAGTGAAGGTACGTTGGGGATGAAGAGAGAGAAACAAGGACAACGAAAAATCTCAAGAGATATAATGGAGAGTTACAGATGAGGAAATATCAAAGATAATTCATGGATTCGGATAAAGAATCCAGACTTTTAATGATATCTATGTATGTGCAGATTTGCGATAGAATGCAATGGATTGAAGTTTGATGCAGAGGAGAGAGAGAGAGAGAGAGATTTGAGATTGAATTGGGAAGTTGGAGGACAGAGAGATAAGGAAGAGGAGAGAGGTTTTCGCGGGAAACGGGAGCGTTTGCGGCTGACACGTAAGTGGGCTTCAAATGAGGGATTCAGTTTCCATAACGTGCTTGCCTCGACAGTGGTAGTTACAATCCGCGCGTGTCTGTTTTTTAGACAGTATCACTGTCAAAACGGATTCTGTAAGACTATTGACGTCATGCCTTAATTTCATCATTGGTCCCTTATAATTTTCATAAATTTTGGTCCCCGATATTTAACTTTTGCAAGATTAGTCCCTATTTTACACACTAGCAGCTCCTTTGGCTACCAATATGAGAAAAGAAAAGAAAAAAAAAGAAAAGAGCTGATTTTCCTTAATGATAAGAAAAAAAATAAAGAAATACGGTCACTCATTATCTCATTTGGATAGATAAAATGAGAGAGGAAATTTTTCTCATTTTCTTACCCACCTTGTTTGGCTAATCTATATGAGAAAAAAAAAGTGACATACTTATTCTACTGAAACTCCTTTTGCAGTCATTGACACCATAAAAGAAAAGAAGGATAAAATTTGTAATATAAAAAATTAAACTCTTTCAAATTTCTTCTCGTGATATCTCATCAAAATTGATGAAAATCAAAATAAAGATTTTGAGGAGTTCTCTATTCTCACAATCTCTTACTTTCTTTCACCATTTTTCACTTCGTTATCAATCCAAACATAAGAGAGACTATTCATTTTCTCATTTTTCTTTCTTTTCTCTTGAAATCCATCAATCCAAATGGACTGGTGGGGAGTATTGTGTAGTTCTACAAGCAAATGCGTGATAGTGGGTGATGGGTAAAGGTGGGACACACCCTAGACCGATGGACTTGAAGGTAAATGATTCTCGATCCTAACCAACTCTTATCGGAACACTTGTAGGAGCATTAACAATGGCAGCATTTTAGATTTTTTAATAGGTTTGGGAAGATGACCTAGTTGTTTTATAATTTTTTATAAGAATATCTATAATGGTGTACTCTTTTATTTTTCTATAACATTATATCTCTGCTCATTTATATTTCAATTAGTAAAAATTTATTAAACACGATAACAAAATCTAAGTTGCATAATATGCTAGCATACACTCACCCAACCACAAGATCTCCAAACTTACTCAACCCTAATAGGGGTGTGGTTAGGACAATTAATAATGCAGGATTAAAACAGAACAAGTTGAGAAATGTAAATGGCTGGTTAAACATAGAATTAATAGAATAAAGGGGTGTTTGGGAGAAATTTTTTGAGATATTTTTGGATATTGAGATTTTGAATCTAGAATTTTAGATTCTAAAAAACTCATAATCAGAATCTATAAAGTGTTTAGTAAAATTGTCTGAAATAGATTATGAATCTGTAAAATATTTGGTAGTACATCGAGTAAGACCTCAAAAAGTCTATGCAAACGTGTTCTGCAATAGTGTCGCTATGTTTTGTATTCGCCATAGTTTCTTGTTAATAATTACGAGGCAATATTCTCATGCAAATTGATTATATTACTTCATCTATTTTGTTGTTGATGTTCTATTTATTTGTTTGTTTTGTGTCTGCTCCCACGCATTAATAGATTATGCGTGCAAATTGTGACAATAACCCTACCATGAGGAGCCTTAGAAAGTCTTTTATTTGAATTCCCACTGGATAATGTCAATTAAAGTCGTTTACTAATACATATTGGGATTGATCCTTGAATTAGTCACTTACTAGATCAAATACTGAGTTATAAAGTGCGGGATTGCGAATATCTATCAATTCTGATTCGATTCGTCTATTTGACCGAAGTTGCTTCTGTAGCATGGACAGAGAATAATCAATTAGTATCACCTTGCATGTCGGAAGACACTTCGATGCTTTAGTTAGAACATGCGGAACAAAACACAATAGTGATTATATTTTTAATTGATTGAGTACCTGATTTTGCCTTTTGATCCCTTATTATAAGTCATCAAGTGCCTTAATTTGGTAAGCGAACAAATTAGATCTTTTTCCTAATTGTATATTGTCAAATTTGACTATTTTCTTACAACATAAAAGTTTCCTCAATAAGAACTTTTCAAATCTGTACACTTTTATATTT
>JABCMJ010024629.1:0-19608 GCA_014822125.1 Arbutus unedo | reverse complement strand
TTAGGGAATAGCCCAATCCCACGGTCGCGGCCTCACAACAACTCTCACTTAGTAGAATTCTCCAAGGATAGAAGTGACAGAGGTCTATCCCGCGAAAGTATGTCAGTCTTGAATTCATTCAGGGATAAACCCATCCTAACGAGTATCAATAATTTTTTTAAAAGTATGTGTACACAAATTATTTAGACATATCCAAACACAAATATATTAATCATAAGTTTTTAAGAATATGCTGTAAGAGTATCCACATTAGTCTCTCTTAAGTTCCCCCTTCTCTATTTTAAGGAGCAATTCTTTTAGATATTTGTCACATCAACCTTTCTAGATGTCGTCCCTATTTTGTGAATGCTACAGTGACTCTTTATATTTAAGGAGTCACTATAGTCTCCTTATTTTGTGAATGTAAAATTAGAATTGGTCAGTATCTATCTTATTTAGAGAGTCTAATATAAATGGCGTTAAAAAACATGATTATCTAAAGTAAAAATCACTTTTGCATATTACTTAAAATTATGTTGTTTTGTGTTGAGCAAGAACTAAATATATTTTAAGCAATGTGGGTAAAAAATAAATATGATTTTTTTTCAACACAAAATAACGTAATTTTAAGTGATGTGTAAAAATAATGTACAAAAATAATGTGTTTCTAGCATTTTTGATAAAAAATTGAAAATTTCTCCCCGAAAATAAGAAAAAATGACGTAGATGTTCAAGTACCTATTGCTCATCAAAATGCTATAAACACATTATTTTTACACATCACTTTTACATATTACTCAAAATTACGTCGTTTTGTGTTGAAAAAAATCATATTTATTTTTGATCGACATCGCTCAAAATATTTTTGAATATTTCTCAATATAAAACAACGTCATTTTAAATAATGTATAAAAATAATATATAAAAATAATGTGTGTATAATATTCTTGATTCCTCAGTGGGACATGTGCACGTGAGGGATCGCGCAATTGCACGAGCTTTCGCAATCTATCCGCGTGATACCACGAGGCACAAACGTTCAAAATTCGTGACTTGACACGTGGCATCTAATTTTTCCCCTATCATCATCAAATCAAACCACAAATTCTCTCTCTCTCTCTATCTCCATTGCCCTCCACACGTTTCGCCATTGCCTTATCCCTCCTCGTTTCCCACTTCCAAAACTCATCCATACTCTCTCAAAACTTACCAATGCTACCCTTGCCCACCACATCTTGGTCTCCACTTCACACCCACCACCACCAGCGCCACCACAAATGGCCGCCAAATTGGCCTATATTCTAACGCCCCCTCGGCTGCTCACTCCTTACTTCAGGAAACCCTTTATTTCACTCTCTTCAACTTCTTCTTTATCTGCTTCCTTTCCAGGGGTTCACTCCGTGCCGCTCGTCGGCCGCCAATTCTCCTTCCGACGCAGACTGTTCATTCTTTCTCCTGAGGCCACTACTGATAATCCTGGTTAGGTTTCTTTAACACCTACTTCATCCATCTTGAAACTTGGAACTAATTTAAAACCGTTTTTCATATGCTATATACCGGCTTTGTTCAGTAGTTTTGGTAATTTGAAGACGCCTTGAAAAGAATCAATAACATTAGACTAGTAGTAAGCAAATTAGCAAAACTACGTTCGTATAGTGTGTAAGTATATTCCATGCTTTGTAAGATTGGTCCAATCTTTTTTTTTATATAGCCGAGATATTCCGCCGGCTTTGAAATTACCCAACTTATTGTCGACTAGTTATCGGGAAACCAATATCACAGCCCATTTACGGGGCCTCATTTAAAGCTATGCACTCACCCGCAATAATTGATAGTATCTAAGAAGTTTCGAACTGAGATCTAGGAGGAGCATACTCTAAGTCCGGTCTTGATCATCGGACAAACCCCTTGTGATTAAGATTGGTCCAATCTATCCGGTATTCCGGTGCCGCATTGAAATGCCAGGAATGATCCAATCACATCTTGACCCATCAAACGGGCCCATTGGGTATTGGTCGTCCAGACTTCACAATGCTTCATTGGTTGGACACAAGTTCAAATTGTCTATAATCACCTCAAGCACTTAGGGATGACTTCATGATGCACCCCAGGCACCTTATGAGATTACATATGTTAGATAGCATTGAAAGTATGAACATGGAGCCTTCTTGTTTTATGTATGTGGTAATGACAAGTGTGGGCCTTGGTGTAGGAGTTTGCTCGCTTCTCCCCGACCTTTTAACCCTTGCTTCTAACGCATATCGTGGTCTACCTCATAAATTCTCCATTGATTGGAAGTAATATAACTTCAATTGTGTATTGACTGTCCCTGGACTAATGCTTGCAAACCAACCAACCAAACCTAGCTTCAGTCCCAATCAATTATAATTGGCTAAATAAATTCGTTTTTTTCAATGAGCTCAGTCAAGAGCCTCGTAATCTGTGATTTCCAAAAACAAAAAAAAAAACCTAGATACTTTCTAAGTATTGCTTTTGAAGTCAATTTTATTCTATCCCTTCTCTTAGTACTACCATTTACCATAATCATATCACTCCTCCTAATTACCGCATCGACCTATTTCCGATAGACATATCCAAAACATCTTTTATCAATTTTCTCTCATCTTGTCCTCTATCGTGGTTACCCTGCTATTTCAAAGAAGGTTGTCGTTTCTAACTCTATCTTGGAAAGTCTTACCAGTACCTCTAAATCAACATTCTCATTTAAGCTACACTCATCTTACTTGCATCTTTTTTCTTAATAGCCCAGCACTCTGTGCAACCTAAGATGGGTGGCCTCATAGTAATACGGTAAAATCTTTCTTTCAATTTTGCGGGTATCTTGCAATCGCACAACATTCTCAAAGCACTTTGCTACTTGACCAGTTGATCCATCCAACTTATATTGTATGTCCTACATCATCCGCAATATCACCGTCATTACTAAAGATTGAGCCAAGATACTCAAAAGACATGCTCTTGGGTAGTTCCCGATTTGGAAGGTCACTTTTTCAACCCTATTTTTTGACTACTATAAATTTACATTCCATGTACTCCATATTACTCCTAGTGATCCTAAATCCTTTTGATTCCAATACTTCTCTCCAAGTTTCTAATTTAGTATTAACATCCCTTGCAGTTCAACAAGGCTTACAAGGTTGAAATATTGGTTGACAAAACCCAAGAGAAGATGATCTACACCTCAATTACTATGAAAAAGTTTCTAATAGCCGGGCAATTTATGTTAACCTTGTCACCACTACTATCGCGAGTGAACTTGAAAGGGTTATTTCGCTATCTGGGAAAATATGCAAGAGTCATGACGAGTTGGCTTGTCTATATATGTAGTTCGTAGGGGAAGAGCTGTTGTGGTCATACCTTCTGCTTTATCTGTTCAAAGTGGTTGTCTACATATTTTTTGAATCGGCCTTATTCTCTACTACTACAAGAAGCAATATAGGTAGTACTTGAGGTATCCATAGTTGCATGGCTGAGGCCTTACAGAAGCTCAATTAAAAGAAATGCGGCGGATTAAAAGCTTAATAACTTAAGGTTAACATCCTTGACCACATGGCTTGACGTTGAGTATTTCATCCCGTCAGGAGTTATCTAGGTGAACATATACAATCAATATAATTTGCTCAATTCACCCACCACCAATATAACAATATTAGAACTATACATAATAATAAACTATAACTATAGCACCCAAGAATTAGAGAATTAAATATGGACTAAATTTGTTCTATAGGAAACTAATTTCAGTTAACCTTTGATGCCGCAGTGTTTACTATCAAAATTTTCTTTTGCTAAATTCTCTAATTTGGGGGAAAAGTTAATGACCATGACCGTAATACTTGAAAAAAATTAGATGACAAGACATGGATACGGGTTTAAAACAGGCAGCTTTCTTTTGACAATTCAAGGATTCCATCGTGACCGTACTGCTTCTTGCAGGTCAGGTCCAAGAAGATGAGGTGGTTGATGGTAAGATCTTAGAATATTGTAGCATAGACAAGAAAGAGAAAAAGTCATTGGGGGAGCTTGAACAGGACTTTCTTCAAGCACTACAGGTATAAAACAGAGTATTTCACTTTCGTATCTTATGGCTCCCTAATATAGCTTAGGATTTCTGCACTGTCCACGTTTTGAATTCAAATGTTTCCATACATGTGTTAGCAGTATATCTCAGAATTCCAGATGTAGAGAGAAATAAAAGAAGAGTTGCTGCATGTTTCGTTCCAAATACTTGTTCTGGTTCTGTATACATTTTGTTCTGTATACATGTAGGCTTTCTACTATGAGGGAAAGGCTATTATGTCAAATGAGGAGTTTGATAACCTCAAGGAAGAACTAATGTGGGAAGGAAGCAGTGTCGTCATGCTAAGTACATCCCAAATTCTATGCATGGAGTCTCCTCCAGATTAACCATATGTGATGAACTTCTGAGATGCCTATTTTATCACTACTTTTTTATGTGCAGCTTCTGATGAACAGAAGTTTCTGGAAGCTTCGATGGCTTATGTTGCTGGGAAACCAATTATGAATGATCAAGAGTACGACAATTTGAAGAGGCAACTAAAGGTTCTTGACATTGGCTTCCTGTTCTTGTGCATGTCAACCAAAAATATGTATACCTGTAATTTACTTTTGACTTCAGACTGCTTAATCACTATTGGTCATCATCGTGCTGTAGTCACCAAATTGTCATGTTAATAGCCCTAGAGTTATCCTTGGAAGCAGCATTCTGTCTTCTATTGTCAAGTCATTTGTGCATACATGACTTGTGAACACTTGAATATACACCCAAAAGCCTTGATAAACAAACTAGTTAAATTTCTGTAATTCTGTGTGGCTGGTGAAAGTACTTGCATATTTTCTTAGGTTTTCCTATATCTGAAGTTGATGACATGAAGCTATAAGCTTATGAGCTATGTATCATATGCCATTAATGATTGATGATGCTATTTTGTGTCCAATTACGTTGAAAGTTAGTAGTAACAAACTTATGATTTCATTTTTGCTTATTCTCTCTATGACCATTCTTGACATTTTAACTGTATCTTGTTTTGTTTCTTCTCGTTCAATTTTTTTCCGCAGATTGACGGGAGTGATATTGTTGTTGAAGGTCCAAGATGCAGTCTCCGCAGCAGAAAGGTGTGCCCTGTTTGTATATTAGCTGTGTGCTTTTCAATCTGTGTTTATGCATCAGATGAAAAATCCATCTAGTTTCTTATAGTTGTTTAGTACTGAAATCATTGTACATCAATTACTTCCAACTCCTTTGCTTTTATACAGATTGAATATCTCTCTATGTCTCTCTCATGTATTGTACAACATCTCTTTATCTGTTTTCTTCGTATGGGCAACTCCTGGAATGGATGAATAGGTCCTGGAATGGATGAATGTCAACTCTACCTGGGAAGTGCCACTTATTATATGGGCTATTTCATAGCATTTGGTCTGCATTTACACAATATCACTCAAGTTTGTGCCTCTTTAAGTTTTTAAATGTTGGTCTCTGAAATTCTTGACACCTAACACTGATAAATAGATATCCTGAGTAGAATGCTGTGCAATTTGCGTTGCATGCTAGGATGTACTTGGCTACTTATGCACATAATGAGGGTTGTGCGTAGTATTTTTTTTCTTTGCTGCAAATATTAACCACAATAGGCATTGTTCACAGTTGTGAACAAACAGTTAGGCATTATTCATTGTGATGGTTGAAAAGTTATGATTATCGCAAAAAACAATTGATTTCCTCTTAGGTAAACTTTATTTGTTGAACGTGATCCACCTTTTTGTCCTGCTCTGATGACTTCATGCTTGGGGGTGCGGTAGCACAAAAGTGAACTCAGGCTGGGATTTCTTCAGCTGATTTACTTTCTTCCTGTAGGTCTACAGTGACCTGGCTGTCGACTACGTCAAGATGTTCCTCTTGAATGTCCCTGCTGCTATTGTTGCACTGGGATTGTGAGTAATCTTTTCCTGTATAGCTGTACATTTGTGCAATATGTTTTTTCTGATGTTTGCTTTAATGATCTTACCCCCATAGGAACTACAAAAATCAGTTTATCTCCCGCAAAAATGTTTCCTCTTGTTAAACATTTGTTTTTGCAGATTTTTCTTCCTGGATGATTTGACTGGATTTGAGATCACATATCTTTTGGAGGTAACTCCATTACTTTATCTTGTATTTGATTGTATAACATACTGAAGTTGGAAGACAGATATTGTTAGTCAAAGCACAGTTAAGTTAATCGAGTTTACCTAACTGATTCTCTAGTTGACTAGTGGGATTATAATGCATGGCACATAGTTGCATCATAGTTAAGAAGTTTCCCAGAGCACGAGAATTCATTTAAGATAAAACCCAAAACCAGAGTTGATATGATGATGTGATACAAATTGTCAACATTATATCAACAATTGTGTGGTTTTCTCATTTGTATACTTATTTATTGTTTCTTTTTCAATATGCATAGATTTTGACTGTTATGTCATCAAAATTTGCAGCTTCCAGAGCCATTCAGTTTCATATTCACGTGGTTTGCTGCTTTGCCCCTCATATTGTATTTAGCTCTATCAATCACAAACTTCATTGTGAAGGATTTTTTGATCTTGAAGGTAGGATCCTTGTTTTTAATTTTTTGCTACAAGTAGGTTCATTATTGTCATTACTAAAAGGTATAAACATTAAGCAACCATGTCATGTTTGGTATGCAAAGTAACAAGCGTCATTTCTTCTTAGGGACCTTGTCCAAACTGTGGAACGGAAAACCTCTCCTTCTTTGGGACCATTCTATCAATATCTAGTGGCGGTTCCACCAACAGAGTTAAATGCTCAAAGTAAGTTTGTAGTTGTTCAGAGTAGCTGTTGAACTTCATGATACTTTTATCTAGAAATCATGTTTTTAGTGTCATATTTTAGTTTATTTTAACAAAAGCTGCTGAACTTAAATGCTCAAAGTAATTCTGTGTTTATCCACGTAAGTTGGTGTTGTATTTAATGGTACACTCCTGCAGTCATGTTCTTGGTGAAATTTTTATCTTAAAAATCCAATTTTTACAATTTCACTAATTTTGAAGCTTATATGTTTGAATTCTCCTCAGTTGCGGAACTGAAATGGTTTATGATTCAAGTAAACGCTTGATCACGCTGCCAGAAGGAAGTAATGCTTGAATGGAGGTAAATCCCTATTTTCCTTGGTAACTACAAAAAGGTGATTGACTCCTGAGCAATAGAGATTGAAGCCCAACAGCCTTTTGATGTGGCAGATAGGTCACCCTTCTGAACCCCAGCAGCCTTTCTCAACCCTCCCTCTTTCCCATTCCCTTTTTTTGTTCGCTCGTTCTGATGAATCGTAATATGAAAAGTAAAATGAAGCCAAACATGGTTTTGAGTCATTATGTTCCTATCTCCTTTCCAGACGCTCTGGTACATGAACCAACAATGTCTGTTTTCGGGGTTTGTGCAACTGCTTTCCGTTTTCCTTTTAATGCCATGCATCCTTGGGTTTAAGATTGGAGGGTAACCCTTTCATAATGTAAAGTTTTGAGAATATTATTACCTATATCCAAACAACGGTGAATAACACCTACAAGGGTTTTGAATGCAGAATGAATTCTCGTGAAGGGGTGAAGGTTGATGGTACGAAAAGTGCTAGCATAAGCATGAGTGGCCTGGGAGGGATGCCACACTATGTAATTGCATTGTATGTCTGTTCATATGTATATACCTCATACAGGCTTGTCCACTAGAAGAGGTGCAGAGATGTGATAGATTATCCAGACTAACAGAATTTCACTTGCTTTACATGTAATATTGAAACTATCCCACAATGTTGTTTCATATGTTCTTATTCTGGGCCGTAATTTCCTGATGGGTTCTGCAGCCAAAAATCATGCATAATCCTAATGTATAGATGTTTATGGTTTGGATCAGATGATCAGCCACTTGGGTTCCATTTTTGGGCACATTTTTTCTCCAAGTATACTTCCACCTTAAACATATCTCTGAACCTGCCTGGACGTTTCTAGCCAATTAAATTTGCGCACACAAACACTCTCTCTCTCTCTCTCTGTCCCTCCATGTGGACCATATTCATACCGGGTGTGGATCGTATGATTGATCAAACACTTCCTTTTCGGGATACTTCTTTTGTAATACAACAAAACAGAAACTAATGATAAGCTGCCACCAAATTTATCACTTTTGCATTGCTTTTTTATCCTGATTCCTAATTTACAATTTTATTAATGTGGACCCTATCTAAGTCTATATAAACATGGAAGGCCATGCCATTGCTAGCTAATTTAAGACCCAGAAAATTGTTGGGGGGGCATGTACTCAACCATCAGAGTGGTATTCCAAAAGGGACTTATGCCCTCACTCCATTCCCTAAGCACGCCAACCTTCCTTTTTCATTTGCTTTTGACATAAAATGACATTAATCATCACCTCTCTGCACCCTCATATATCATTCCCCCAAATCCAGCTCAACTGACCAGCCTTGAAGGGCTTAAACCCCTAACAACTTATATATATGAATAGAGGGGGAAAATACCTTACTGTTCTTGAGGCTTTGCAACAACACATCTAGAAATCACAAGATCTTGTGAATCTGGAGTTCAGATTAGATTACCATAATAACTAGAGACAATAGATTTTGAACTTTAACAACATTTCGTAATCTTATGCATTGTAATACAGATCTCTATGATCACCATGTTATTGAGATGATCTATATATACTTAAACATGACCTTTGTGTTTAGGGATGGACTCCATATAATCATGTGTCTCCTGCGATTTTTTGGGCAATGCCCATAGGAGCTCTTAATAGCTTCTTGATAAATCATGGTCCTAATAAACCCTAGCTGCATCCAACCTCTGCTAAACCAACATGAAGTCTTAATTCCACAACTCAACTAACGTATATTCCCTTCACCAAAGCGCCATGAAATATGAACAAAAATGTGAACCTTACCTTCACTTTTTGTTTCACTTTACATTTATGAAAGCTTTCACATTATTGTATATTTCTCCCAAACTGTCCAAACAGTCCTCTCTGGCTACCTAGCATAAATGTACAGGTTTTAATTAATTATAATCTTAACCTTGAATCTCAAAAGGAACATACAACACCACACTATAGTCCTAACTAACTTTCTTCCAACAAACCCACCTCCCCCTTTCGCAAGATGGGCTCTCTTTTTCCCCTCACACTGATATTCCTTTCCCTGACTTCCTCTGCAAAAGTTGAAGCTCAAGGGATCATCAAATCAGGTAATACCCTTGATCTTTTCATCAGAGATTACGCCTTCCTCTCCTACAAAAATTACTTCAAGACAGGGACATTACACACACTAAATCTACCAGCAAATCTTTCCGGCATAACTGTAAAGGTGGCGAAATTTCGATGCGGCAGCCTCAGAAGGTATGGAGCTCAGCTTAGAGAAATTCATTTAGATACAGGAGTGATTGTTTATCCATGCGTAGAGAGAGCTATGCTGATTACACAAAGCCTCGGATTTAACTGGTCGTATTTGTACTATAACAACTACGATTTAACTGGGTATCAGCTGATATCGCCTGTTTTAGGGCTACTAGCTTATCAAGCAGATAATGATATGAACTCGAGTAAATCAATTCAGGTTGGGATTCTAGCTCGAGGGAGAAATCCCATTTCTCTAGATTTCGGAGGCACCACCATTCTGAACAATGCCACGGGGCTAATACCCTTATGTGCTAGCTTTGGACGTGGGGCGAAGGTCACGTTTGCAAATCAAGTGGGGCCTAACGTTTGCGCTGCGTTTGGAGATGGTCATTTTGGGTTGGTGGTGGAGTCGCCTCTGGTGCCGGAGAGGAGGGGTAAGCTGAGTGGGTGGAAATTGGTGGTTGGGACATCGATTGGAGCGGCGTTGGGGGCTTTCCTGTTGTGTTTGCTGTTGATTGCTTTGTTTGTGAAGGTGAAGAAGAAAGCAAGATTGGAGGAAATGGAGAGGAGGGCTTATGAAGAGGAAGCTCTGCAGGTGACTATGGTTGGGCATGTGAGAGCTGCTACAGCGGCGGTCACCAGAACGGTACCGGTGATTGAGCATCACTACAGGCCTCCTCCTTCTTGAATATATGTTTTTTTTTTCTTCTTTTTTTGATCATACTTTTGGAAGATTAGATGAACACAAGGTTTTTATGTTTTTTATTTTTTATTTTTTAAGAATTCAAATTGAATCCCCATTCCAGAGGCTTCCATTTATCATGAAACTTTGATAATCTGTTTTATGAGTCTTCAGTTGCATTGTTTCATTTCTCGGCATTATTTTCCACTGTTTTAGAAACTTGTTTTCCTACTTACGAGACCTTAACCCAAAAAACAATGTTACCATATTTTTCGAATTCGTTATGTTAAAAATGAAAAACATATGTAGAACATCATAACATGCTTTGTTGATGACTATTGTAGTCCCTTGTTGTGGCTTTGTCCATGTTGTCATTTTGTCAACATTGCCACAACTACATTGTATTACTTCTTAATTATTAATGAATTTTTTTTGCTGATAAAAAAAAATATCAGAACATGTTTTTTTTTTTTTTAAACGAACAATTTCTTACAAAATATTCTAAAAATGGAGAACGAAGAGGGTTTAACTTTGCCGAAATTTACGAATTAATTGTTACAAAGCACATTTTTTTTGATAATTCAAAGTATCTTAGCCAAGTGTGAATTGGCAAATAACAGTTTGAGTCTATTGAATGTTTGTTTTTGTAAAATTGAACGTTTGTTTCTGTACGAACAGTCAAGCTAAGGGTGTGTACGTAAGCTTTTTATTTTTTATTTTTTGAATTATGGTCAGAATAAATTTTAAATTTGGAAGGAGTTTGAAAAAAATATGCAGAATGTATTTTGCAAAAATAATAGAATGAAGAATAAAAATAAAAATACAAAAATAAATTCTTAACCTCCTTTTGAATTTTTACTCTTAAAATTCAAAATAGAGAATTAGTACGCGTATCAATGAACTGGGCATGGGTTAAGTATTGAGAAGTCAACCCCAACAATCCTACTGTGGATTGTTTGTCTGAAAGGAAATGGGGGAAAATAATGAGGACAAGGACAAACTGATTGCAATGTGTTTGCTGTTAGCTTGACACACTCAAGCCAGAAATTTGGTTATACCACCAAGGGCAATGGAGCAAGGAACTTATCAACTTTGTGAGTGGAATAGACATCATTCAGTCGAGTCATTGATTGTTTGACTGAAACACTATTCAAATAATAAAGAATATAGCTACTATTAAAATTGCATTAGGAGTCGGTATAACGGTGAAATTATTCAATTCTAATATGATGAATAAATATGTATAATGAAAAATTAATTTCTTTTAAGTAAAGATATATACGTGTACCCTTCTTAAACACTGCACTACCAAAAGCCTCTAGTGTTATGCATTCTTTTTTTTTTTATATTTAATTGACATTGTTTGTAATATTTAATCTCTCTCTTTCTCTCTCTCTCTCTCCCTCTCTCTCTCTGGAAGTGGTTATTGTTCTTCTAATTGTAGAATACCAATTCGTCTAAATAAAATAAAATAAAATAAAAATTACAAGCCACTTTAAAACGGTTCACTAAACATGAAAAGTGGATTAAATTCTGGAATAAATGTGGGAAGAGGAAGGAGGGTAGATTTTAAAGTAAATAGCAAGTCGTGTTAGGGAAATTGCCATAACAAAGTATTCATGGAAGGGGGACATCGCAAATTATTCTAAAATGTGAGGCTTGAAGTATTTAAATTAGAAATGAAGTGTCAAATGGGACTTAATGTAAAGTGTAGGGGTGAAGAGTGTACTTTACTGCAATTTTAATTAAGTAGTAAAAATTAAAATTGCCACAAAGTATAACGGGCCATGGGCCTATGAGAACTGGACTTCCATAAAAAATAAAAAATTAAACCTAGCAAGATCTTGACATCACCACTTTCACCAGGATTAAAAAACCAACACTAAGCTGCACATCACTGCAAGATGATAAAAAAATAATGTGATTATAAAAAAATAAATTTTGTAAATCAATTACCTTATACAATTACATTTCAGTATTTTCGGATATTAGTTTGTTATCTTGTGAAAATACTGTTGCTTACCCTTATAAATAGAAAAAAATTAGAAATATAAATTATTCGTGCACATCCGAATATAAATGTGTTTGGAATCTGTCATGGAAATTTTGTGTGCATTCAATGATTCTGAATTATTTATGTCCAACTATACATGAATAATTTGTATTATTAGACTTGTTATATAAATATATTTATAGACTAAACGTACATCTCTTAGGAGGGAGAATGAAAAAAGCCCAAAAATCACTGGAGTAAAAGCTCTAACCTTTTCGCTCTACCATAAGGACTGGGCCTCGTCTTGGACCAAACCCAAACACCTGCTTTGTTTTTTACTTTCTTTGAGACACTGTTTACTGTTTAGCGTTTCCCTTCCGGATTCTGATCTCGCGCAACTACAGTTCTTTCCCGGGAAAACGAGGAATTAACAGTCTCTGTCTCTCCCTCTCTAAACTGTTACAGTTTCTTGGAGCTTCTCATCTCTCTCTCTCTCTCTCTCTCTCGGGTTGACTCTCTAACTCCTCTCTCTCCAACTTTATCACCATCATAAGAATTCCAAATCTCAGATCAATTTTATGCATGGACAATTCCACGACACCTTCAGTTGATACCCAATCATCACATCCCAATCTCCCTCCTCTATCGAAACTAACACCTCTCTCTCAAGACCCACCCACAACCCCAACCCCAACCCCAACCCCGTCTCGCCACCACCACATCTCTCTCATGGTCGGAACCCATTACCACCCCTCTCCGTCCCGACCTATCTACAGCGACCGTTTCATCCCATCCCGATCCGGATCCAATTTCGCTCTCTTTGACATCTCTCCGACCTCCAATTCTCTCTCTGAGGGCCGAGAGGACGCCTCCAGGGCCTACAAGGCGTTGCTGAGGACTGCATTGTTCGGGCCGGATTCCGATTCCCGGATTGTTCCACCGGCAACGCCCATCAAGGGTGTTGGTGGGAGGAGTTTTCCAGTGAGTCCGCCGAGCCGAAATATATTCCGGTACAAGACGGAGACCAGGCAGTCGTTGCAGTCGTTGTCGCCTTTGGGGTTTGACGAGGAATTGCCTGGTGGTGTTACTCATAGTATCCCTGTTAAGCCTCCAAGGAAGGTTTCTAGATCTCCTTATAAGGTGAATTCACTTGTTATTGACTTAAATATGACGATTTGGGTTGGTGAAATTATGAACATTAAAGTTGTGCCCCTCTTTAACCGTTGTGTTTAGTTGAGGTTATGGTCAACAATCTGGAATGGTATTTCATATTTGAGCATGTTGTATTATTATTATCTCATTCTAACCTCTCTGCGGCGTGGTTGTCTGCTTTGATTTAATGGATTAGGTGTAGGACTCTTAATGAATAAAGCCACTCTGTTTGTTAAAAGCATGTTTCAGATCAGCTTGTTAATGCAAGTTTAAACACATTTTTAAAGCTCGTAAAACTTTCAAATCAGACTTGAATAGCCAATGCCCAGCTTGATAAGCTTATAATGACTTAAAATCAAGCAACTCGAGCTCAGCTTGGGATTGGATCAACTAAAACTCGTTTGAGATCAGCTGACAAACAAACTGAACTTGAGCACATTTTTGTATCACTTTAAACAAGCTTGAAGAATGCTCCACTCAATCAGCTAACGTTTAAGAATCAAGCTACTCGAGTTGGGCTTCTAATTGTCTTGGTGTAAGCTCTGAGATCCTCCCGATGGACAGGCAAACCAAGTTTGAACAAATTTTAAAGCTTGTTAAATCCTTAAAACTAAACTTAAACAGCCTATTACTTGCCTCACCTTGTCTCGACTCTGCTCTTTTGGAGCCTTTTTGGATGTGGTTGTATTTGTGTTTTCTTTATGGCTTATAATGTATTTTTGAAATGTGTGGGTTTTTTTGTTAGGTATTGGATGCACCTGCTTTGCAAGATGATTTCTATCTGAATCTCGTTGACTGGTCTTCACATAATGTATTGGCTGTTGGGTTGGGTAACTGTGTTTACTTATGGAATGCTTGTAGTAGCAAGGTGAGGTCTTGCTCCTTACATCCTATCTTTTTTTTTTTTTCAACTGAAAACCTCCATTTTGTTTGGATTTCACAAGTTGAGAATGTTTTTTACGTGTTTCTGTGGTTAGTATGTTTGGATGACTGACATTGTTTTATGGTTGAATATGCAGGTGACAAAGTTGTGTGACTTGGGAATTGATGACAGTGTCTGTTCAGTTGGTTGGGCTCAGCGTGGGACACATCTTGCTGTTGGCACTAGCAATGGAAAACTTCAGGTGTGCTTGTCAACCAACAGAAACTCAAGTGTTTTCTTTCCATAGAAGTTAGTCTGTTTATGTCGCAGTAATACTAGTTGGTTGAGTATTTTGGGCTTGGGGTTGGAAATTTCGGTCAACATGGAAAAGGAATATCAACAAGCATATTGACCTTAATGCAGAATGGCAATTTGCGTTAGCAACCTTAAATGCTTGTAGAGTAGTCGTAGGTCTTAACTAAACCTTCCAATGTATGATCGAAGCCTTCAATCTTCTTCCTTTCCGCTCTGAAAGGGGTAGTCAACTACTTTAATCTTCTCCTTCATTAGTGTTGCTTAGGTTTTTAGCTTTGTATTCAATGCCAATCACCCATGTTGGATGGATTCTTTAAAATATATGAACTTCCGATGTTAGACACTCGACATCAGATAAGGGTATGGGATCCGTGTTGGACATGTTTAGTTGGACAAAACTTGACAATGCATATTTTCTTACTCAAACATCTCACAAGCTATGCATAGAACTTCTTTAATATGCATAAAAATATCTAGAGCAGCTAGAACTAGTGAACATCATTTAAGCTAAAAAATAGAAATTATCTATTAAGTACATTAAATATCACGTTGTGTCCCTATATCCGTGGAATAAAAAACAGATGAATTTGAATCTTAGATATGTAGCCGCACCCAACAACGTATCCAAGTCCATGTAACATCACATAGAGATATGTAGGATTTTTGTTAGTCCTGCTGATGGATTAATCTCACTCGCCTCAAATGGTGAACCGCAGGTATCTATTTTCGTACTTACTCGTCAATGCATCAGAAAAAAACTGGCATAGGCACCATGTTGGCTGGGATTAAAGTTTTGTCACATGGGTCTTTACTAATCTTTGGAGGAAATCGAGAACATGACATGTATGCTTCTACTCTTTGCAGAAGTGTGAGAATCTTACCTTAAATGTGCTCAAGAATTATATTCCTTTTGCAAATAGGTCAGGAACTCTGTAAAAGTAAGCAAACCACAAACTCCCAGGTAGTAAGTCGATGTGAGTAGATGTTTGGGACTAGAACTTCTCTTCTTGTCCATCATCTTGTTGGTGTATCTAAGAAATTAGGTATGTCCACATCATTGTTGCCTGAGATTATCTTTCTTGCCCGTGGGCTGGTTATGAAATGGTCAAGCAGAAAATTTAAATTGTGGCCATAGTTGAGACCTCAGGAGTGGAATTGCTTGTCTCCTCAATATGCTTTATTTTGGCATAAAGTTTGACAGCATATTTTGTTACTTCTTACGTGTTTATGTAAGTGAAATCTTGAACAGCTACTATGATATGCATGTAGAGAGATCTTTTTAAGTATCCAATTTGTGTCCGAATCGTACTTCTGCTACACCAACTTAAGCTAGATGATGCTTCTACCTTGTGACTGTAGATATGGGATGCATCTCGCTGTCGGAGGGTGAGGACTATGGAGGGCCACAGATTACGTGTTGGTGCCCTAGCATGGAGTTCATCCCTTTTGTCTTCAGGAAGCCGGGACAAGAGCATTCTTCAGCGAGATATACGTACTCAGGACGATTTTGTTAGCAAGATGACTGGACACAAGTCAGAGGTCAGACTTCCATCTTTATTCACCTTTGTTTAGAACCTTGGCTCAATGAGAGAAGTTCTACATGATGAAATCTTTACTAGTTGTTGCTAGATTCTGTTTCTGTTTATACTTGCAAATTCTTCTAAGCCTGGATATCAACTTCTTGTGGCTTAGGTTTGTGGACTGAAGTGGTCTTACGACAACCGTGAGTTAGCTTCTGGGGGAAATGATAATCGGGTATGTAATAAATTTTGAATAATTCTGGTTGATCATTATTCCTGGTACTTTGCCTTCGCATGCTTACACAACCTATTTATACTATTATCTTCTAACTATACTTATTGCTGTCTTTGGCAGCTTTTTGTATGGAATCAGCATTCAACGCAACCGGTGCTAAAGTACTGCGAACACTCAGCTGCTGTAAAAGCAATTGCATGGTCCCCTCATCTTCACGGGCTACTAGCTTCTGGAGGTGGTACTGCTGACAAATGCATTCGTTTCTGGAACACAACCACTAACACACATTTAAGCTGCATGGACACTGGCAGCCAGGTCAACTCATCTTCTCCCTTTGCTTTAGTGGTTTGAATCGTGCTCTGTCAAGGAATAAAATTTTGCATCTCTGTCACTTAGATGTTACTATTGAGGGTTATCTCGAAGCATGTATGGACCTATAAAAGTTATAATGCTGTTAGATGATTTCTACTTGCCAATCTTTTGAAGAATGGTATTGATGGGATTGCACTTGGTTGGGGTTCACGAATACTTGCAATCATTAAATTGATGAGGTTCATACCCATGCTTGGGCAAGTAGAAATGCCAAAGTTAGAGGAATTAGATAAGTTAATAGGGTAGACCCTAAAGGACATTTAGGGAAAAAGAAAGCCATTACCAAGTGTTGTTTCCTCAAATGCATGAAGTGGCTGCCTTTTGACTTGATTTAGGCGTCTCACACATTTTAGTAAACGTGGGATGAGGACCTTCTGCTGTTTACTTTTACTTTTACTTATACTTATTATTTATCATGGAAGGTGTTGATAGTAATAATGACTTCATGGAACAGTATTAGGCAGTATGCTCAAGTTTGCTTATAGGAAGAAATAGATAAACTGAAACAGGCAGCGATCCCTTATCCAGAAGTCGTATAGAATGAGAAAGGCTGAGACTCCTATAGTGAGATATCTACCTGCTAATGTTTCCTTTTGATCTTTGGTTAGCTACAAATAGAATTTCAAAGAAAGGGAAACAGAAAAATATTTTGCAGCTCCGCGGTGAATCACCAATTATTGATAAAGTTTGAGCGGCAGGAAATGTATGTAGCACCAGGCATCAACTACCTAACAAATTTATTGGGAGAGCATGAAAAGAAGATAGTAGTTGGTGAAAATGTTGGTAGTATGGGAGTTGGCTGACTACACAAGTGCGCATGCATTTTCTTTAGGCCTGAAATGTATAATTAGTGAAGTAGCATATTACGAGTAATGCCTCTGTGCTTTAGTGGAAGGGGATACCCCATGTAGTTAAATTTTGCTGTAAAAGAGGAAAACTCTATCTTTCTTTCTCATGTACATGCTCGTTTGTCCATGCGCCAGTTACGAGGCTGTTCTGATTCAATTACACCCATTGCAGGTATGCAATCTTGCGTGGTCTAAAAACGTCAATGAACTCGTCAGCACCCATGGATACTCACAGAACCAAATTATAGTTTGGAGATATCCTACAATGTCGAAGGTATGCATGATTGGTGATGGCATGTAATTACTATGGTAAATGGAAAAAAGAAGAAAAGTTCTCATCATTTTTCAAATTTTTAATGCAGTTAGCAACACTGACGGGTCATACATATAGAGTTCTTTACCTTGCAATCTCACCAGATGGACAGGTAACTGATTGGACTTGAATTTTTTTCCCTTTTTTGTATATCACCATAATATGATAACATCAATCTATTTCGTGTTCTCTATTTTTGCCTTGTCTTATACATATGCAATGCAAATTTGTTGTTGCAGACAATTGTCACAGGTGCAGGGGATGAAACACTTAGGTTCTGGAACGTATTCCCTTCGCCTAAATCTCAAGTAAGTAATAGTTAGAAACTATGGTTCTTTTGCAGGATACTGCATTTGCTCAAAACCCCTGTTGTTTTTTGATGGGGTTTCTTTTCGACTCAAATAGACTGGTTATATCTCCTAGGAATTGATCCTTTATTTGGGAGCCTATCCTATCCGGTCAACAAAGCCTAAAAATGCTTTTTCATGTCCATAGATGAGCACACTAACTAAAGCATTAATCAGGGTTGTTCACCAAGAGCATTATTCAGGGCATACAAGATGTTCTAGCCATTTGTATTCCTTTCATTTCACAACAAAACTGCACTGTGCGATTTGCCACCGCCACATCATTGTGGACTTTTTTTTAGTACAGAAATTTTGTTTGTAAATCATTCACTTTTTCCAAATGTTGAATGACACACTAATCTAACCTACAGCACTAGTAGTGGGAAAACTGCACAAAAATCCCAATTGGAATTTCTTATCTGCTCCGTTGCTATATTTTGCTCTTCCTGAATCTTGATTACATGCTCATATACTAATTTAGCAAAAGAGAAAAAAACTCAATACATGTCCATGGAATTATGATTACAGAACACTGACAGTGAAATCGGAGCATCTTCTCTTGGAAGAACTCAGATACGGTGAACCCTGCAAACCTTTCTTAGGTTTGAGCGGCCAGCATACAAAATTCCTTCTGCTACGGCAGACCGCGTGGAATCTTATAGTTTGTCAAGGAAAAAAGAAGGTACAGTGAAGAAAGGCCACCAAATCGTTCTGCTTGAACGAGCCCACACTTTCCCCGAGAATTTGCTGTTGGGAATCTGACAAGCTAGGAGACCGGCACAGAAGTTAAATTATCTCGGCAGTTCTTGGTAATTGACATTATCGTACTTTTACAGAGGGAGGTGTTATGAAGCACTTGATAACTGCTCCCTTGAATTGTGTTATTAACGGGGAGATCATATTTAGAGCAAAGTTCAGAATGCATCAATTTTTTTGTAAATGAATGGTTATGTTAGTGTATATGAATCATGCGGATCGCCCCTCATGAATTCTGGCAAGACAATTTAAATTTTTTTCATCAATGGTGCAATAAAACAGGTTTATATATGTTTCTGTATTTGTGTAGTTGGACTTTGTCGTGTAAACTCATTGTTTATTTTAATGGACTTATCAAGATACTGGCAAATGTTTGCCCTGATTTTGGCAAAAAAGAACGTTGTCTATCTTAATGTCAAGAAAAATTCTTTAGCAAAAATAAACCACGGGTGATGATAATGCCATGACCAAATTGAGTGGCTTCAAAACATTTAGTCAGAGGTTAGGTGTGAATTTTTCTCCTCAGGCCTGTCTATATTTCCGAACTATGACAAACAAGCCACCTAAAATGTGTTTGGAGTGTCAATGTTTTCTTTCAAAATGTCAGATCTTGCCAATGAAACTTCCAAATCACTCACTGTTAATTGGTAACTGCCCAAAAAACTTTTATGTTGGATGTGCGTGGCTTTATTTGGGCAGACGGGTTAAAAGGATAAATTCTTCAAAAATGCTACAAACACATCATTTTTGCACATTCCTTTTACACATCACTTAAAACTACGCCGTTTTGTA
>JABCMJ010024624.1:0-11680 GCA_014822125.1 Arbutus unedo | reverse complement strand
TGTTAGGATTGGCTAATTTTTTAAATCATTTGAATGGCTTGTAGTGTTTTTAATAAAATTGTGTGATTGTGTTCCTGGTATTTTGGACTATATGACTTTTTGTTTTTGTTTTCAAATCACTGGCTGAGTCATCTATTGCAGTTTCTCTATAATAAATCTAGTGTAAGAATATGCGTTAAAGAATATGAGTCACCTTTTCAAATTTTGGTTGGCTTTAAAAAATTATTGCGATGTTTTAAGTCATATAAGAGTATAAAAAAGTCAACCTTTTCTTTAAGTCAATGTTTTCAATCTACGGACCAAAAATTATTTTTTCCCCTAGCTACATCGTGGGGAACATGTCCACCCAATTCCAGAATACGCAACACATTTTTCTTGTGGCTTTTTTTTAAAAAAAAAATTAATTTTCTATTCTTGCACTGTGGCAACAAATGGAAGGTGGTTTGGGGATTGTGTGCTGTCAAAGAGTATTTTGTTGCCACAGTGCAATGGTGGATTTTTTTTTGGCTCATATTAAACCAAAACGTTCAAGGTTGTGTCTTATTATTTCAAAATTGAATATACAGATGATTTTTGAGTAAAAATTAGATCTGTAGATTATTCTTCGAGTTCAAATGCTCGGTAGGAGTACTTTTTTGGAACTGAAAATCCAAAATTGAATCAACTCAAAAAAAAAAAATTCCAATTCGGCTCAGTTTGCAAAGTTTCACAGTAGCAAGGAGCAAAGAAACCATAAGGAAATGCTTCACTACCAACGACTGCCGCAGTGAAGAGGTACAATGGTGCCAAGTTAGCACTTGTCCTCGCTGGCCCTACTGACACGAGTTATGTTAGTTGATGAATCTTGAACTCCTATCGAACCGCATCCTGGAGCTCTTAAAGCATATGCAGGCCTCAAAAATTGGTTTGTACATCAGACACTTACACTCATCGTCCGTCCGTCAAATGACAAAGATTTTGGCTCGTATCTATGAACCCAGACATTCCGGAAAATTGCAGGCAAGAATAGATTATCTATGTTGCAAGCCATCCTAGTTTTCTTGTTGAGAAAATATTCGTTAGCCCTTTTTTTTATAAGCAAACTAAATATATTGATGAACGTGAAATACAAAAGGTTGGCAAAGGTACCAACCAAAGCAACACAGTAATGGGGAAATGACAAAGAAAACAAAAATAAACGGGAGACACTAGCTAATAATAGCAAGTAAGGATGGCAATTCGGACCAAATTGAAGGTTACTCGAATCGTACCGTAACTGTTTTTTCCTAGTAGGTATGAGTATAATAGGAACGGATGAATACTCGTTTGTGTTTCGTTATGGTTTAGACCAATAACCAAACTGGTTTCAGAACCTAACCATTTTCCAAATCCAACTGAAATTAAAACGACATCATTTTATACTTATACTTGTACATATACATACATATATACATAAGGGTAAATTCCACTTATCTCCCCTGACGTTTCTTACAATTACTAATACCTCCCCTGTCAGGGATGGCATTGGATGGAAGTAAATGGAAGTGGTAATTTGACGTTTTGGCCCTTCTCTTGGCTGGCATATTGTCCTACATCTTCAGCAATACATGTACAATTATAATTCTAATAATTACTGAAAATAAAAATTACTTGATAAAAATTTAACCCTTGAAATAATTACTTGATAAAAATTTAACTTAAATATTGATTTTTTTTTACTTTTTTGTAACCTTATTTTAAATAATAATATTATTGAGCATGTAATAAACTAATATGGCATTCAAAACTAAATCTTTCTTACCACCCCACGCTACTATCCTGAGCTTCAATTAAATTACTTAAGTGAAATTACAATACAAAAATAAATGTACAATTATAATTTCATTTTAAGTATTTTTTATGAAATTGTCATTTTTTTACTTTTTAAGTGTACGTAGACTAGATGTATTCAAAAAATAAAAAGCACGTCAAAATGTTAAAAAATTAACTAAAGACGAAAAAGTACAAAATCCCATATATGTATAATATTTTAAAACATAATCTTCAAAAACACAAACCAACTTATTTTTTAACTTATTTATCAATTTAGGATAAAAATTTAATGGAATAATTTTTTTTTGATGATTTAGTAGATAAAAATTAAAAAGGTGTTTCTAAATAAAACTAAAAACATATTTCTAAAAAAAAGTTAAAAAGGTATTTGATAAAATTAAACTTATTTTTTAACATAGTAACCAATTTTGGATAATTGTACGAAATTAAGTATCTTATTAATTAACATAGTAACCAATTAAGTATCATATAAAAAATATATGACCAAAAAAATCTAAAAAGTTCACCTAATTAAATTTTTTATTTCGGTCTTTATTATTATATTTTTTGGTCTCTTATCTAAAATTTTTATAAAAATATATCACATAATAACAAATAAAACTTACCGTATTTCACAACAATAATTTTTTCATTATAATTAAAAATCAATTAACTTTTTAAGGGGGAGAGAGAGATATTTTTCCCGCGGGGGGGGGGGGGGGGGGGGGGGGGGGGGGGGGGGGGGGGGGCCCCCCCCCCCCGGTGGGGGCGCGTTGAGGAATGTTTTTGGGTAAAATCATCCAAATAAAGTCCTTTTCTGTGCTGGCATTTTTTTAACGAAAAGTTAACTTTTGGGTCTAAATGAAGTTAAAATCCATAGCAGAGTGGAGGTAAGTGCAGTTTCTAGAACTACATGGGAGGTATCTGTAATTATAAGAACCCTTGGGGGAGGTAAGTGAAATTTTTCCCATATATATAATTATAATTATAACCCTTAACCCAAAACCTAAATATAAGTTGCGCAATGTGGTTTGATAAATTGGGACTTGAAAGTTGGAAGACATAATTCTCTACTCTTGAGCTGCGATCGGCAGTCGTTCACCTAATGACATGCTATTTTTTGTACATATATATTTTATTGTTTATCAGTTTTTTTCCGATTTTGGTAGTTCAATTCGGGTATTTCACGAATCGATTGGTTAACCGAATGGTTTGGTTATAGAGTATTTTCTCTCTTTCGTTTGGTTATCGGGGCTGTTTTGGATAGGATATAATATTTGCGGATGGGATACGATTATCTTAATAACCGCCCTGATCCATCGCGTTGTCATCCCTAATAGCAAGGATGCTCCAAAGGCACCAAAAAATAGGGCCGCTTGCTAACAGGTTATTTGATATAGCACCAAACAAGAAGCAGAAGCACAACACTGAAACCCACAAAACACCTCATGCCGATCAAACCCAACAATAGTAGAAAATTACAAGACAACAACAACATCAGTCACAAAGAATATAGAAGATGCTTAGCAAATCCAAAGTTGCCGACAAAAAAGCCAGCAGAAACCAGCAAGGTAGAAAATAGCAGCAAACATTTTAGAAACCTCCAACAGAATATCTATTAATGTATGTATAAGTGGCTCAATACATCTGATTGGCATTCGTGCACATTTAATTTCGAGTTTATATATGATATTGCACGTAAGATATGTTTACTTCATTTTCAGTTTAAATGCGTTAGCGAAGTACCCAAGAGTCCGAGTTGACACTATAAAGGCTCGAGAATGACATATGTAGAAGGTTTCCATATATATAAAGTTTTTGTATATATGTTGTTTCTAGATAATTTTTGTGTATAGAAAGTTTCTTTATATAGTTTGTTTTTAGGTAATTTCTATATATAGATAGTTTTTAGATAGTTTCTATATATAGTTAGTTTTTAGATAATCCCTATATATAGATAGTTTCAGTATATAGATAGTTTTCATATATAGATAGTTTTTTTTTTTTTATCTATATAGATGATTTGAGAGAGATATTTGGGTTAGTTCCTACTTGTTCTCATTTCTAGAGTTTTGTTACTTATTCTCGTTTCTAGAATTGTACTACGTTTTCTAGTTTTAGAGTGGAGTGTTTATATTTACTTCTTGAGTTTTTTTTTTTTTTTTTGGTTGAAGACTTTTGTAAGTACTTTAGATTATTTTAAACTTTGTTCTTTGAGATGACGCAACGATCGGTCTCTCAGTGTGCGACATGTGACATCTCATTTAATGTGAAAGGATGCCTCATATGCCCACTCTTTCTAGACCGATGCATGTGACATGTCATTTCATTTGATGACAGACCAACCGGTGTTCAACTTGTGGTATTGTACCACATAGGTGTGAACTATGCCTATGCATTTCCTCGGCAATGCAAGCGGCCCATTACTTTGGTATGGTACTTCGGATACTGACCTAGTAGTTCTATCAACATCACATCAACCAAGCCATTGAGGAGTTAAGGGCTATTGTAGTAGGCCGGATCGACATAAAAAAACAGAACAAACCATAATTCTGGATGGAGACTAGATAACAAATCATGCCAAACAGTTCAACAACTTTGTGGGCTAGATCGAACCCCAAGCAGGTCCACGAGACATTACACAACTAGCCCAATTTATGGGCGCGCGTCGCTTGGGCTGGGTAGAGTCATGACTCAACAGGCCGACCCCGTGCCATGTGGACCTGACAGTCAGGTGTCTCGGCCTATTTATTAGCGATCAAAATTTTAAAAGGGATATGGTGGATATAGTAATAGTGTGATATTATAGAATGAGACATTTATTATAGATGGATGAATAGTTATAACAGATTTGTTTGAGTATTTTTTTTGAGAAATGATGATATGATAAACATGAATAGATTGATGGCATTCTCATAATTAATAATAATATTCTCATAAATAATAATGACATTTGCATAAACATGAGGAGATATAGGAGGTGGATAATAAATAAGAGGAGTGGCGGGATAATTTATTTCCCTCCAAACAGATAAAATAGTACATCGGATATTATATTCAAGATCTAAACAAATAAACAAATTCTGAATATAACAACCTGAATAGTCATATTCGGAACGATAAACAACAAAACCTCTTTTTACCACTAACAAACAGGCCTTTAAAGACATACATGGTGGAGTCAAGATTTCTGACTTGGGAGATCAAAAACTAGAAGTATATGTGACGGATCTATTCTACTTACTAATCTAATTAAGAAACATAATTAAAAAGTAGATGTATATTTTTTTTGCTCGGCAAAAGAAATATATTGAAAGAAAAAAAAATATACAACCGCTTCTTCTGATGATTAATAAGGAGCCAATCTAAAGAAGCGAAGAAAAACAAAAGCAAACTCCTCGAATACTTTAATGGATCCAAAACTCATAAGTCCTCCAATACATGGAAATACTAAAAGTAGACAATACACCTAAGTCAAAATATGACCAAAGCAGCACCCCACCACCAGACGACGCAGAAACATCTACAGCAGCAACATATTCCCACCATAGCTTTAGCAGCAACTAAAAATTGGAACCAAGAGATTAGGCATACTGAACACACCAGTAAGCATTCGGCCCACCCTCGTAAACATCTGATAAAATCATCCACTCTTATGCCCTTCGACACAACTTCGGCCTTTACCCATCAATCCACCTTCACTTTTGCCAGTGGTCCATAGAACAATAGCAGCAGAAAAACACAAGCATTGGGCCAAAAGAGGCACCCATTTGCTAGCATCATTAGTGGACCAAATAACACAAAGCCAATCCAAGTACCACGAGGCCCTCACCATCCATCTCCATCGTCAGCCGAGCATCGATATCTAAATCCAGAACGGTCCATAGATTCCACGCTGTCGACCTATGTCAGCCCTGTTTTTCTTGCTAAATTTCTGATCCGTTTAATTCCTCAGCCCTTCCGTTCGCCATTGGATGATCTCTCAGCCCCTGATTCTTCTCACCCCTTGAAAGTTTCTAATGAAATTCTCCTCTCTAATACCTTGTAAATTCGCTTTTGCCTTGACCCATCTCGCCACTTTCCTTTGAATCGATTCAATCACTTCTCCATTGTCGATACCTTTATTACTAAAGATGTACTTATTCCTATCCATCCACAACGTCCAGAGAACAACGAAAAGTGTTGCATCCCACATCAATTTCTCCAATTTTGGCCACCTAATCGACAACCACCATTCGCATAAAGAATACACTGAATTAGGGCAAACCCATTGAACATCCCACCAATTAATGATTTTTGACCAAGCAATCCACACCGTACGGCAAAGCAAGAGTAAGTGGTTTGGTGTTTCGACAGCCGAGTTGCACAGATTAGACACCTCTTGGGTAGAATCGATAATCATCTTTGATATCAGAATTGATTTTGAAGGTATTCTCTGCATCGCTGCCATCCAGGTAAAAATTTCAATTTTTACAGGGCATATGCTTCTCCAGATTGAATTTAATATCTGTTCAAGATAAAAAGTGACTTCTTCCCACTTTTCATACATGGATTTTACTGTATAGGCTTTCTTCTTGCTCCACATTCATTGCATTTCATCAGACCTTGAATAATTTTCTGAGAATGAAAAGCTCTGTACCTTGGCTATTAAGTCTCTGAATTACTCTTCTTCCCACGCAAATAAGTTTCTCCTAAATTCAAAACATCTGGGTGTAATACATGATTCTTTTCGAAGCACATCCTCTTTCTGAGTAGATAATGAGTATAGTCTAGGATACAATTCCTCCAGTGATTTATCCTCCAACCAAGCCTGTTGCCAAAAACTGTTGTTTTTTCCCGAATGAACTTTCACCTTAAATCCTTGGGCTATTATTCTGCTAATATTTGCATCCAAATTGCCAATGGAGCAAATATCAGCCCATATATTTGAAACGTTACCAACAGTTGGTTTACTTGGAAGCCAACACAAATTGTTTGCACCATACTTCTGAGATACGACCTTAACCCACATAGCCTCCTTATTAAAAGCAAATCTCCACCACCATTTGATTAGCATAGCATAGTTATGTTCCCTAATTCTCCTTACACCTAGCCCTCCAAACCTTTTACTTCTTGCAATTATCTCCCATCTAACTAGACATAACTTTTTCCTTTCAGCACTTGCACCCCAAAAAAAATTTCTTTGTAGACCTACAATTTGTTTTGCAACAGATATAGGTATTTTGAAAAGAGACATGTAATAAATGGGTAAACTGCTCAACGTAGACTTGATAAGAGTTAATGTAA
The DNA here is from genome assembly GCA_014822125.1 of Arbutus unedo. Lineage (NCBI taxonomy): Eukaryota > Viridiplantae > Streptophyta > Magnoliopsida > Ericales > Ericaceae > Arbutus > Arbutus unedo. Next base: position 4,603 of record JABCMJ010024624.1, on the reverse strand, counting down.
CCCCCCATTAGATAGTAGCCTTCTCTTCCACAATGCAAGCCTAGCTTTCACTCTGTCAATAATAGGCTGCCAGTATTCTCCTAGGGTTGGCCCCTAATGGTAATCCCAAATACTTAATTGGTGGCTTGTCCACTTTGCAGCCCAACCTAGAAGCCCAATTTTGGGTAATCTGCTCCTCCACTCCAACCCCACAAATGGTAGACTTAGAGAAATTAATCTTAAGGCCTGATAAGCTTTGAAATAATCTGAGGATCCTCTGAATGATAGGAATATCCCTACCCAAATTAGGACAAAAAATAATGGTATCATCAGCGAATTGGAGATGAGATACCACCACAGCTTGTTCACCAACACCAAAATGCACTCCATGGAGTAATCCCAAATCTCTAGCTCTATCTAATAGAATATTCAGTGCTTTAGCCACCAAATTGAACAAGAAAGGTGATAGCAGGTCACCTTGGCTTAGCCCCCTTTGTGCTTTGAATTCTGGAGATGGGGACCCATTTACCATCACTGCCATGTAATTAGAAGAAACACACTCCATTATCCATTTACACCACGTATCATTGCACCCAACATTCCTCATCATATTTAGTAGAAATCCCCAATTCACGGTATCGTAAGCCTTTTCAAAATCCAACTTAAGGATACATCCCCCAATATTATTATGCCTCCATCCATGAATAATCTCACTGGCTATCAAAATCCCATCTTGAATATTTTCCACCCAAGAAGGCTGCTTGTAGCTCACCAATGACCATAGGAAGTACACCCTTAAGTCTATAGGCAAGAACTTTAGATAAGAGTTTATACAACCACCCAACCATACTAATAGGTCTAAACTCATCGAAGGATAAAGGAGCATCCGATTTAGGGATAAGAGTGATAAAGGATGAATTAATACCTCTTGGTAATTTGGCATTAGCATGGAATTGACCAAAAAAATCCATCACCTCCTTCTTCATAAAGTGCCATGCCTTTTTGATAAAAGCAAAACTGAATCCATCCGGGCCGGGTGCTTTCGAACTAGAGCAATCTTTAAGTGCCTTAGTGATCTCCTTCTCTGTGAATTCTGCAACCATAGATGCCATACTGTCATGGTGGATTTTCCTTTGGAACATGCCCCCCAATTTAGGTCTAGACCGGAATTCTTCCTTAAATCTCTAGCTAAAATACCTTGTAGCAGCAGATTTAATATCCCTTGGATCTTCCAACAGCTCATCCCCATACTTGATCATTCCAATTTTGTTCCTCTTGAATCTATTCCTTGCCCTTGCTTGAAAGAATTTAGTGTTTCTATCACCAAGTTTTAGCCACTACACTCTAGATTTCTGTCTCCAAATGTTCTCTGCCATTCTGGATTGGGAAATGTATTCCTCTTTCGTTTTGTTTCTAAGCTTGATTTCTGCTGCCAGAAGACTTCTTGTTTCAGCTATGATATCCCAACCATGAAGTTTCTCTGCAGCTATCCTCAAAGCTTCATCCACATTCCCAAATATCTCCTTATTCCACACCTTTAGAACCTTTTTCATAGCTTGTGATTTAGCAACAATTTGTTGTCCTACCCACCTACCACTCACACACGTATCTTCCCATGCCTTTCGAGCCACCAACAAACAAGATGGTTTAGTCAGCCAAACATTCATGAATTTGAAAGGCTTGGACCCCCAATCTCTATTATCATCAGATAACATAATTGGAGCATGGTCAGAAATTAATCTAGGCAATCCCCATAGACTCAGATTAAACCTTGCTAACCATTCATTTGATACCATAAATCTATCTAGTCTACTGAGAGTGGGAGGGTCTAGAAAATTTGTCCAGGTAAATTTCCTACCAAACATAGGAAAATCATGTACTTCCATATTATTAATAAACTCACAAAACTCCACCATCCCATGTGTGGTAGTTAGACACCCAGTCCTCTCACTGACACATCTGATTTCATTCATGTCTCCCCCTAAACACTATAGTACTTGATCAGTTTCTTTAATAGCCAAAATCTCCTCCCACAATTCCTTACGTTTTTGTGAATCATTAGGTGCATATATATTACATAAAACACATTGGAAATCCCCAAACACCACCCCTCTTATCACAATATAATTTTTAGATATTACAAAACTGGTAACTTTTAGTACCTCAGGCTTCCAAATGGCTATAAGACCTCCTGAAGCTCCCTCAGACTTGGAGACCAATCCATCCATTCCTGCATTACCCCACAATGTGATTTGGTTGGCTTGGTCAATCTCTTGCAACTTTGATTCTTGAATGAATATAATATCAGGATGTTTTGTATTAATAAGTTTAGCCAAGAATTTTTTCTTCACACAACTCCCCAAACCTCTGATGTTCCATGAAATTATTTTCATTAAACAAAAAATACAAACTGCCCAAATCCTCCTACTCCTAACCCATCACCTGTCCTCAGGATTCCTATGCGCCAAGCTGATCTGTGCAAATGATTCCTGCTCAACCAGTGTATTTATTATGTTTTCATTGTTGTTCATGAAACTGATGCCAAGTCTTCTGCCAAGAATCACTGTCTCTTCAACTTCCTTGACTAAATCCAAATTAATCCTCGTATCATTTATCTGACTTACGTCTTCCCCATCAAATTCTGAATCCAGAGTTTCATCACTGATCATAGATCTTTCATATATCTCCCTTCTGGTTCTTCTTCTCTTAAGGGCTGCCTCAGAATTCAATTCAACAATTAGATTAATTCCATTCCTTAGATTTTGAGAATCATTCTGTTGGGTAAGTACATGTTCAACTCCATATGGGCTATTTCCTCCAGTCACCAGTACATTATTTGGTTTGCTCAACTCTTGATTGATTTCTGGAGTGGGCCTAATCAAGTCCAGCCTCCTTTACTCTTCAACTTGATCCATTATCTTTCTATTTTCGCACATGGGTTGCTCATAATTGGGCCCAAAAGGTGTCATCCACTCTTGATACTTCATCTTCGAACTCCTCCCTTTGATCTACCTGCATAATTGGTTCCTTTAAATGTTGTGCACTAGCCGCCCTTGGGTCCTCCACCACTTCATTATCACATGCCCTCAAACTGCCAACCCCATGCGTATTATAATGTTTTTCCATGCAGGTTAGTGGAATCATTTAATGATTTGTCTGCCACCACAATATCTACTTGGCATTGTTCCACAGATTTCTTGTCATTTGTTATTTGTTTAGTTGTTTTCTCCTTGTCCATATCATCTACCACGTCATTGTCTGCCATATCACACTCCACATCATCATCATCTTCCTTCCCACTCTCTGCAGAAAACGCCATGTCTTTTCTATTGAAATCCGCCAAGTATTTTGGGGTATGAAATGATTCAAATTCTTGGACATTCACCTGATACACCCTCCCTTTAACTTCCCAATTGAATGACCTCATTGATAGTTTTATTTTTATTCGTGGCAACAAGAACATACCCATTTGCAAAACATAGCATATTACTTGTATCATGATCAGTGGACATGAAGACACCCCATCTTTCCCCTATCATTCTGAACGTATTTATACACCAGGCATTAAGAGGAACTCCCTGACATTAAAAGTAGATGTATATTGTGAATATAATTTTTCTTTACAACTCACCTGACTTAATTCTTTTCATACTTTGACAATAATGCGTGATAATATCATCTGTAATGCTATCAAAAAATATGCAACCAAATTATCAATGCGACATCTTTCAATGTTTGATCTCATTTGTGATGTTCATTGTTAGTTTTTTATTTTTTGCTAAACCAAAAGTGTATAAATAATCAGAGTAAAGGATTACAGAGATTATTTGAGATTCAAATGACAAACCACAAGAATCCCTAACTAAAACATAAACGTAAAAATCCTCCGAATAAAAGATTTGAACTCCTAACTCAAACTCCTGAACCCCTCCAAACACCCGGCGATATCCTGCGCTGTGTACGCCGAGATGAATAGTGTTATAATAATTTAATATTTTATTTTTAATAAGTTTTTATATATTTAATTCCTTAATAAGTTAGAGTTTAAATTTTAGAAAGTGATTACAAATATATTGCTGAAAATCATGTTAGTGGAGATCACATACTGTGTGAGAGAGCTTCTATTGAGGGATCTCTCATTTTGCTAAAATGAGGACCTCCTATATCCTGATCAAATATTGATGATTGAAACCGTTCAATGTGTTTAAAACATGTTTTTAAAAATACTCGCAAGAAATCAGCTCAAAATATTACTGAGAATGATTTGATCGAATTAGTTTTTTATAAAACTGTTCTTGTCAGCATTTATGAACAACTGTTTCGATCAAATCCTTCTCGATATTTTGTTGAGTCGATTTTTTACAGGTACCCTTAAAAATATGTTTTAAACACATTAAACGGTTTTGATTATCAAAATTTGATCAAAAAATAGAAGGTCCTCATTTTAGCAAAATGAGGGATTCCTCAATAGAAGCTTATTCTCTCTCTCTCTCTCTCTCTATATATATATATATATATAGGAAAGGCTATATGGACATACTTTTTTAAATCAATATTAGATCAACATTTAAACTCTTCATTTCTAATTAAATTTTAATGATTTGAACCGTTCAATGTGTTTAAA
>JABCMJ010024622.1:0-17407 GCA_014822125.1 Arbutus unedo | reverse complement strand
TGCTAACTTAATACAATTGACAGGGTCTTCCTGCGTGGTTTTGTAAATTGCACTTGCCAAAGCACGATGCAGCAGTGTTTTTGGAGGATGAATTTGGAGAAGAATACAAAACGAATTACCTTGGGGAAAAAATGGGACTTAGTGGTGGATGGAGAAGGTTCTCCATTGCCCACAAATTGCTTGAAGGTGATGTTGCAGTTTTCCATCTGGTCAACCCTAGCAAATTTAAGGTACGCTTTCGACACTACTCTTATTTCAATCTGTCCTCCAACTTCAATTCAGTCACCATCCATTTCAAGGCCGCACACCTCGAGTACACATGAATCTGTTTTAGGATTGTTGACAAACCCAAAACCACGGTCTAGGTGAGTCTATTTGGCGTTTTAAAGTATAGTTTTAACTCTGGGAAAGATGGCTACTGGGGATATTCCAGATAAGTGTCCTTTGCTTACGACTTGCATGGAAAAAACAAAGAAAAAAAATCAAAGTATAGGTTGCCTTAGTACAACGAATCACCAGTAAAATTAAGAAACTTGTGTGGTTCAGGAGTCCTCCGTTACCATTTTCCCTTGATTTTTATGGATTAATACTGAAGAAAATGAAAGCAAAAGGAGACTAACAAATTCTTCTCCAAACGCTTGTCAGATCAAGTTCTTCTTACTAGGTGTTTTATTTTCAATTCCCTGCGTATTCCAAGAAGAGTTGTTTCTTGCTCGCAGAGATTCTGACTTCTCCCCACCCCACTTTTATAGGTGTACATAGTGCGAGCAAAGGATTCCAAGGTAGCTGGTGCTCTCGGCCTTCTAGATTCTGATGCTTCTGCAAAAGAAACTGGTTTCGGTAAGTAGGGATCCTCCATTTTGCTCAACTAAGTTTTTCAAGGACCTTCTCAAGCTACAGTCTTTTAGATTTCCATATATACACTTCAATATTTCATTTCCGACAAGGAGCTCATGCAGAGAAGACCAGCAAAACATGTAAGAAGGAAGAGAAAAAGCATCCGAGGCCTGAAATGTCTGATGAGTCTGATCGTCATTGGAACAACACGTACTACTCCGACACGACGAAAGTTTCCAAATATTCAGGATCTATTCCTGATATCAAGAACTTCAACATTGTTGTGAATGGCTTCACTATTGACTCTCAGCTCTCCTCACATGTTTGGACTAAGTACTACGAGCTCTGCCGCACCCGGAAAACATATGTGCATGGGCACCTTCTTGGGAACATTACTAGTAAAATGGCAGTTGGAATTATTTCAGAGACCATCAATGTTGCTGATGCAATTAGAGCTTGCAAGATTTCCACTTCTCCACAAGATTTCAAAATTTGGGACAAGACTTTGGAAGCCTTTCAGCTGTTGGGAATGGATGTTGGGTTTTTACGTGATCGGCTGAACCGACTTGTGAGTCTCTCATTGGAGTGTACAAAGGGATCGAAGAGGTATGAAGAAGCTACTATTGAGCGAGACCGTGTAAAAAGGGAGACGAAAAATTATGAACTAAAGCTTATAGAAATAAAACAAGATAGGAGAAGGCTTGATGATGAGATTGAGGATTTGCAGGAGAAAGCCCAGAGGACTGAGTTTTTGTTCCACAAAGAGGCCATAGCCCCATGGTGATGGGAAACTATATTGCCCCTGCAAGGTTTTTGTACATAGGCTAGCTATTACCCTTTTGCTATATTTGCGACCTGAGAGTAGTTTGAGGAGGAAGTTGTGGAGGTTCTGAAGTTATTTAACTGCAGAAAAAATGTGTAACAACAGGGTTGCAAGTTAATGGGACGATATTTCATATGAGTGCTACGATTCTCTCTCTCTCTCTCTCTCTCTCTCGCACAAAGATGACAGTTTACATTGTTGTTTCCTTTGAGATGCTGGATTATATTGCCAGATTCAAACCATCTCATAATGTCCATAACTGTCTCAAGACTAGAGAAACCACGCACACGATGATGAAAATCTGCAAGCCATTCTCCATTGTGTTGCCAAACGAAGTTTTGAATTATAGGGGTACATGAGAGGTGTGCCAAAACCACTTCGGGTCTGAAAGAGAGGTATTGCAATAGCTGGGTTGATCAGATTGTGAGCTGATCGGTTACTGAAATTTCCATTGCTTGTGAAAATCCCAGAAGATACAATCGGGCCTAGGATTGAACCATTGGATGCTCGAGTTTGAAATTCCGTCAAGCAAAGTATGAGGAAGCGAGAAGGGATTTCACCTAGGATTTATCTTGATATTGTCCTCCTTCCAGTTACGAGGCCCCTGGATTTCAGAACGAATGGATCCATCACCCAACCAATTGTCCAACCAGAAGGAGGTTAGAGTTGCCAGAACCCACAAGCACTCTAGTGCCTCTGTCAAGCAACGAGAGGCCTTTGAGAATGCCTCTCCAAGTTGTGGAAGGTCTAGGGCATCTGAGGTAAGTGAGATTGTATTTTCCCTTGAGGATGCATTACCAAAGACTCTGGTCCTCTTGCTGTAATCTCCAAGCCAGCGTAGCCATGGAAACAGAGTTCACGTAATTCATCTTCCTCGAGCCCGGCCCCAGAGCACCCTGTCTTTCGTGACATGATCCAATTTAACCGGATGGATTTTTCTATGATCCAAAGACATGCCCCAGAGGAAATTATAACTGAATTGGGGCCTAATCCTACTTTTAAAAGCAGGAAGTTGCATGGGATAGGTTCCATCACAAATTTAATCAAAAGGACTTGTGATAACCAAGGCATATTTGCATTCTATTTCGGCAATCCTAGTATTCAGATACAAGAACTTTGACAAAAGAAGTCAAAAACATCAAAACAGTCTATCCAAGAGTGTATACAAATGAGAACTCATATCGGAAGGAAATAAAACGATTAAAGGCTGAATTTATTTCTTCTTTAGTTTCATTTCGTTTACAGAAGTAAATAACGAAATAAAACAAATAGGCAATCATCCAATGTTCTTTGTTTTTTCTGTGTGTTTGCTTCTATTTTCAGTCCAAGATCCAGATACAACATGAGAGAAGATCAAAGAAGGTGCAAATCAACTGATTTCCTCTCCTTCCTTATTTTTTATTGCATTGCTTGCCTTCCATTCAGGTTCAGAAAGGGCAAACACCTGAAACATCTTTATTCGTTTTGGCAACAACTTTGTTCAAAATTCTGTGAAAATTAGAATCATGCCTGAAAAAGCCCACAAAAAGCACAAGCTCATAGCTTTGCCACTTGTTGACTGAAAGTCGGGTCAATGCAAACCACCACCTGTAGAATTTTGTTTTCCAGGAAAAAAGATTAGTCATCGAGAAACAGCTTCAGCAACGATTAACAGAAAAGATGATGAGAAAGTAATCACGACGTTGAAAAATTTCATACCTTGCCCACAGATTTTCCAGAATGAAGATACTCAACTGCATCTGCTACAGAATGAAGGCCCAGAAACTGTTTTGGCTCTAGGGCAACCTGTAGCAAAAATTATGACAGTCGTTTCTGATTAAATATGCTCCCAAAAAGATGAGAATTTTAGAATTCGTGCCAGATCGAAAATGAAAAGTGTGAAGACTAATCCCATTTATCTGGAAAGAGAGAAATTTCTGCAGAGAAAGGAATTCATATTTATACTCATTTTCATATTACTACCTATTTTGAGTGAAGTCAAAACTTAACAGGACCATGCTCTCCTTAACTTAGTTCTCCTATGAAGTTTTTATAAGCTGTTTATACCGAGAAGATATTACGTAAGAAAGCAACAACAACTGGTTCTTTCCCTAAGCACTCTGGAAACCTCGAACACAAAATGGCAAGGCTACTAAATATTTATCAGCAACAAAAACAATATGGGGTTCCACCAAATAGGACATCATTGGGAGGTTAACCCAGAAGAGCTCAACATCTCAAATTATAACCTCAATGGAACTAACTGAACTAGCTTTGCTATCCTTAACATCAACAAACTAGTAACCAAACAAATCTTTCAGCTCTCCACAGGAAGTTCACTTAATCTGGCTAGTAAACATGCTGTGCTGAGTACATGTATTACCTTGAGCTTTCCCAAGGAGTAAAGATGAAAAAGCTTGTCTAAATGCTCTTGCCACAAGTGAGCATACTGTACCAAGAAGAAACCAGCCTGAAAATATTGGCATCGTTAACATAAGCCCAAAGGATTCAATGTCATGCTAAAAACAACTACGACCACTGGATAGGTTTGCAAATATCAAATCCATTTAGTTAGCCATCGCCCATGTCTCTGGAGATTTCCACATACAACTTTACTCATTTGTTGCCATTTCATTTCTGTTTCCGTTCTCTTTATCTGGAAAATCAGGAAAAAAGTGCCGAAAAAGTTTTTGAAACCAGTTTTCAAGAGAACTTTTTCAAAACAACCCATTTTCAGAATTTTCCAAGTCTCTGAAACTATTTCTGCTTAAATTGAATATGATGCAAAAACAATGGGGCTTTGTTTTTTAAGAAAGTTTCTGAGAAGCGTTCTACGGCAACCACAGGGCATAATTAGATGTATAACTCAAAATGGAGGATCACAAGTGAAGATGCTTTTGGCTTATGTCATCCAATGACTTAGATTAAACCAGGGCTACCAGATATAATTTTGCTGTCAGTTATGTCACCAAGACGGTATATTTAACATTACAGAATATTGTGCCTGGTATGTATTATAGGGGAAACTGAAAGATACGAGGACAAATTGCCGGTAAAGACATACTTCAAAATCTGAAGATGAAAAAAGACAAACAGTTCATTCATGAAAATAATATAGTTAAAATGATCTCCATAATGATTCGTGAAGACAAGCCAAAAAAACAGGATTTTTGCTATTAAGAATCACGTTTAACCATGAGTGAGGTGAAGCCATGAAATGCTGTTACAAGTCCATGACCGATTACAGTCAGCGATAAAACCCTACCTATATCTGGAGGGGTCCATATAGTTATAAACACTCTATGAAGCATGAAACATTAACACAGGGAAAGGATAAGGCAGCATATAGACACAATGTTATGTCAAACTCTAGAAAGGCGATGCAGGTATCAGACGAATAGAATACTCTATATTACAAAGATAGACAAGACGTGTATGTATGCATTAAAAACACACGTACATGAACATCTTACCGAAACTATAGAAAACATAACACAAAATTAAGAAGCTATCATTGAGTATATGTCTTCTTATTTATCAACTCATCGAAGTATTTGGAACCCCAAATATGCTTTCCTAGAAGCTATACTCACATCATGAAGGTAGAAATGCCACATCCAATGCTCAATACATGTTGGACACAAGTCCTGGAGTAATTTGAATTGGATAAATGTTCAAAATTTGAGTTCCATTTGGAATGAGGTTACACTGAAAAAGTATCAGACATGCAAATGAACCACAACTACGCCATGAGTTAAATTACACACAGTCATACACCTATCACTCTGTGCACATGCTTTCGCTCTTTCTCCCAATCAATCACGAGGGTTCCGGGCATGAAAACGCAAGTGCCGTAATTGAACAAAATGTCCGAACATCCAAGGATGAAAGAAAAAAATGCTGTGGGGAACTCATTCCATGTTGACGTATCATCAACATGTCAAATTTAGGATGATCACAGTAATGATGATAGAGTTACTACTATGAAAGAAAATTTTAAATCTCAAGCCTAACGCAAGTGTTGATCAATTCTAATTGTCATTTCCCGGAAATCTCTTCCCACAGTAACATAACATCTACCTAAAGCTGCACTCAGAATATCAACCCTTTTTGTCATTTCTGATATAAAAAATATATAAAATTCACAATGATGATCACAAGTAAGACCCCTCATAAACGAAGAACATCCATGAAGATACGTCCAACTTACCACAGTTTGGCTTTTAGCTAGAAGCTTCTCACATAGTCCGGTGTAATTTAATGGCTTCCATCCATGCTCTCCTTGATACTGAAACCAAAATTATCATCTCATCAAATCTGGTCATAACTATGAGAGAAGAAACGAGAATAAAGTGTACATACATGTTTTGATGTACCAATTCAATAATCACTGGAATTTAATTTCTACACTCAACATGGTTACAACAGACTTAATTACAGAGGAATAAATTATAGCAATACTGATTTCCAAACAAATTCCTGCAGCTCCTATATGTTCATGATCCTACATTCTAGAAGGAAATTTTAAACGTAGCTTCTAATTGTAAACTACTATATGATCAAATAGCAAACGATAAAAACTTAAGCATAAGGAGAAATATCGAAAAAGAAAAAGCACAAAGGAGACAATCGTAAGCTTTCTCCCAATACATACACAGGTTATAAAAGTCTTAGCCTTCTTCTATACCTTCAACAATTCTCCTCACTACATAAACACTACTTACACGTTTTCTCTAACTACTAAAGCTCTCGTTATAATTGATGTTTCACTGTGTCCATCAGAGTAAGCATCTCCCAGATTGGAATCTAATAGCACACATAAGTAAATCACCTGTCTCGACTGCAATAAAAAGTGTAATTGTTTACACATGATGGGTTGTTAAAAACATAAAACAACTAAACTAGACAACTTTAGCTTTCAGAGGTAGGCAATAGTTTCAAGTCTTGGTCAATCTTCAATTACTCTCTTCCACATATTCAGAGTATGATGCGTCAGAATATGACTTCAACACAATTCCAAAGGTCTCCTTTACTTTCACAGAAGGTTATCAAAATCTCTTTTACCACTCAATATACAATTTTTCTTCGTTGTAATCATCGATAAACAATTTTGTTAAAGAAGATGATCTAACACAGGGTTAGGATGGTGATCAGCCACCTAACATGACCCTCTCCACTTTTCTGGGGTTTGGTTTGGCCATGTAAGGTCAAGACACGTAAGCCAACAAAGCTAAACTGAAGGTCACTAAATTGTCTTGGCCTTGCCTATGCAGTGGAAGAAGCAGAGTGGCTACAGATCTTCCATTTGGCACAATCTGTACACACTGGTATTCTCAAGCTTATGCTTGAAAACGGAAGCTTTACCTGTTATTTGCACAAAATGGTTGAAACTTAAAAGCAAACATGATAAAAATTGCAATTGTAGGTCCTATCTACTAACCTCACAAAAAAGTTGAGAATTTTTCTCGTCTACTAAAATATGAACTTCAAGATGCAAACAACCCTACTGATTAACGAAAGAAAGAAACCAATCATTAAGAAGACCATCAAAACAGTACCTGTGGAATATCAAATTCATGATAAGAGACTATCTACCTGAGAAATCATTCCAATCACAACCAGTCGTCCATAGACGGCGAGCGCATTCAAGCATAGATCAAACATTTCACCACCTACAGACTCGTAGACAATATCAACACCTTTTGAGAACTCCTTCTTTAGAACCTGAGTACCAAAAAAAATCAACTGGTTGGGATGGAAATTGAAAATGACTATAATTGAAATGTAGTGTGAGGGAGTTGGAACTAGAAAATAGAAGGTAAAAGTAGACGTTTTAGGGTATTTTGAGGTGTATTCCACATAAGGAAACATGATCTAACTCCAAGTCAAGTTAAATGCATCCATCGAATACATTGGAAGATGACAGAGCATATGTCACAATAAGACTCGCACACATTGAATAATCTCTCTCTCTCTCCCGCTCTACCTCTCCCTCTCTCTCCCCCCACTCTCTCTCTCTCTCTCTAACCAACTGATTTCCCAAAAGTGATAGCACAAAAGAGATGATATCATTGAACTATGGCCCTTTTGAAGGGGAAGATGAAGAGAAGATGACGGAGAAGAAGCATTCCGTGGCCAATGATGAAGTTCTTTTGGAATCATAAATGGAATCAATAAATTCGAGAGATGCAGGAGTTTGGTGGTGGAAAGGAGAAGAGGATGTCGACGTTGATAGCATTGATTGGATTTGGGTCCACTAGTTGGTTTGCAAGCTGAGAGAAATATTGAGGGGGAGGTTTCAACTGAAATGAGAGGCACAAGTATCATGGATATCGTGGTACGGAATATTTGCAATGGTGTTTGGTGGGAATTTGGCGCATGTAATTGGACAATATCTGTCAGAGGTGAAGATTCGCATGGGTGAAATCAGAGCCAAAACTAGCGGCGTGAACGTCAGCACAGTCATTCAGTGTTTGGATGTGGCACGGAAGGAAAGAAGATTGGTCGCAAATGATGTCTACGGGCATCAGCTGTGTAAAGGAACGCATTGTATCAACAAAAAATTGTTGATGTTTTCACATAAAAATTGGGTAGGGCACGGCCAAGGGTAAATGTAGGCCAAGATAAACACAGGTGGTGGGCTTGATTTTGATGGCTACAAGATTATTAGACCGGGCTAAATGGGGCTGCAGTTGGGCCTGGTATATAGAAAGCTGATTCCTAAAACAACTGACACGCAACACGTACAGGACAAACACGACATTGACAGACAGACACAAGGACTAACAGAAAATGCAGGACACAACAACCTCAGGAACAAAAAAAACAAATGCTGTGGTTTTCTATGTCAGCCACAACTACTTTATCCGTAGGTAAAACAATGCTGATTACAATAACAAAACCGCTTAATCCATTACTCAAATAGAGAACATACAGTTTTAATATCTTCTGCTTTATAGTCAATGACACGATCAGCTCCCAAATCTCTCAAAAGAATGGCCTTTTCTTTGCCTCCACAAGTTGCAACCACTGTATTTCCAGCTAATTTTGCAAGCTGCACTAACCACGGCTCAAAATCAGCAAACTTCGAATCATAGTAAAATAAGAGACAAATATATTCAAAACCCTTCCCCCAGGAAGACAAAAAGAGACGAAAAGGGACAAAACCCTTTCATTCTAAACGTGCTAGACGTCTTTCTTGTAAACAACCAGGTATCATGCTGTATTCTGAGCAATGATTCTGCCTGCCAGATGTGGGGGATCAGTGGCAGTGTTATCGGAACCTGCCTGGGCCAACTACTTAACCAAGGTGGAAGAACCTGGCTCAACAGTCTTCCTGTCAATGAAGTCAATTTTTAATATAGAGCAGTGCATTAGTTCAATTTGGTTTACTAATTCGTTTAACAAGAACTTGACCCTAACAAAAAATCAGATAAATGGAGGAGGTCATTAGTTAGATTAAGAACTGGGCCAATGGTTTCAGAATATCAATTTGGCTGAATAGCTGGAGATCGAGCTATTTTTCTACATTGAAGAATAACAGAAAACTAATGAGAAAAACAAAAAAGAAATCACACAGTGTATATTGACTTAGAAAAACATCTAACGCTGCTATTAGACAAATAATCTGGAGAGTTTTGAAATGCAAACCAAATGAGTATCACTTACATATACTGACTTCCTTAGAGACACGTAATACAGAACTGGCAATGCGTGAACAATAGCGAAAGAAACAAGTGAGTTTTCATCAACAATAGCTTCACATCAAAGATGGGCACCAAGTCCATGCTTCTTAGCATTAATTATGAACATACTAGAAATATTAAAGAGGATATCACTGGTATATGTCATTTGCAGTCTCAAGTATGACTACGAAATATCATATGACAATGTAACTAACGAAACTATAAAGATATCAGAAATAAACCTGGACTGCAAACTGTCCAGTCCCCCCTGCAGCAGCAGTTACAAGGACTACTTTTCCATAATCCATTTGTGCAGCCTACAAGTTCGTAACCCACATGTGATGCTCAATCAAAGTGGAAGATCTGAATTCAAATCTACAGAAATGATTTCAATGCTGAAAAGCCGAACCTTTCTATGCTAATGACAGCAGCTTTCAATTCAAACATAAAAATTTAGAATAACTATAGGAAGACAATTTTTTCTGGAGATAACCTTTTCTAGAGCTATTGATGCCGTTAGCCCAGATGTAAGCATGGCAACAACTTCTGGATCAGGTCTTGGCACAGCAAGGATGTGCTTTGAGGGAACCTGTTACAAGAAGAAAAGCTAATGCAGATAAGTCTTTTTTTGGAGGGAGGGATAAATTAAATTTATTAGCACAAGAATGAAACCACACAAGATCCGCAGGGAACCCTCTGAAAACAATCAAACAAACAGAAGTCCAAAGACCATTTAAGCAACTAATACTCAGAACTAGACTCCATTAACAAACAACAAGTAAGCTAAACACGACACAAGAAAACTGGCACTCATTACCAAGTAACCTATCAAGATCAGTTTTAGGGATTCCTTTCCATGAACAAATGGTGGGGCTCTAATATCATCATCCACCTTTGCAATCACAGCACTAAAGTCCATGCTCTAATGCTGAAAAACTCTGCTATTCCTTTCCATCCAAACGTGAGAGATAGTAGCAGCCATGGATGGTTTAAACACAGCAAATGGAGATAAGTTGATAGTCAAGCTAGATGTCATTGAGAGTCAATGGAATACTCCAAGAGAGGGACCAGAAAAAATATCACGAAAATAAGTCATTGTTAGATAATGTAAATGGCATTTTACAAGATAGTGTACCATTGTGAATTCGGCGTAACTCCCGAAAGTCATGAACGCAGCAGGCGTGCCCAGTTTTAAGTTCTTAACAGAATCACCTAATGCAGCAATTATTCCAACAGCCTGCAATAAAAGGAGATTAAAAAAATTCATGGCTCAATCGGAGTTAAATTTTAGGAGCATTGATGATGGAATACCACATTCCATCAAAAACTGCAATGAAAAAATAACGACTAGAAAGCAGCTCTACCATCAAGTTCTAGTAGCACACATGTCAACTATCTACAAGTATTGTCAAGTTACCAAGCAGGTGTACACATGGATGCGCACAAATATGTGGCTTTGACTTGAGGCATACAACCATAATAGGTCGAATAGTGAGAACCTTCCGGTCAGCAGAGCAACAAGGACATTTGAGCAACTAACTAGTATTGAAAAACGGGTTCTACTCAAAGAAATATAAGTCGAGAGGCCTGATGTTTTGCCTTGATTAGTTGATGGCCCTAAATTATGCCTTCACATGCGTAATTCAACATAAAAAAAAATAAGAATAAAGTTTTCGTTGATGCATCTGATAATGATGGGCTCCAGGTCACCCCCACTAACAGCACCGAACTCTAGCAGTCTTAAGGTAAAAGTGTAGACAAAACAAGTAAACCTTCACATGCGTAATTCAACATAAAAAAAACAAAAAAAAACATGTTATGATGTCCTGACATAACATTCTTTTTTCCTCCAACTATTCTGGTTACAACAAGTCATGATTATTTATCTTTATAATTTGAAGAAGCATCACTAATTCCAATCTTGAAGAAGCAACTGTGTTTCGTGTTTTGGTTGTAATGATAGAATCAGAACTGGCTACAACATCATTAAAGGAACACGGATTGAAGCAACAGAAGAAACAAAGTTGCTGACTGCTTTCCAAACACCCCGCGCCCAAAAAAATAATATAAATAAATAAATAAACTCCATAATACATACACCGTGCACATATATTTGTTCATCTGATCTAAACACACATTCCAGGATGACTATTTTAAAATTCCAAATGTGAAGATGGAATGTTGGTGAAGCTTCTCTTAGGAAAGTATATTCTTATTTCCTTGTTTAAAGTAAGCATGCACAAACACCAAACACATAGGACATAAATTAACATAACCGAGACACACCAGGAAAAGAAAGTACTTGAAGAGAATGACAACAAAACAGATTGCAACATAAACATGGAAGAAAAGATAATGATAATGTACCAATAAGAACAACAAAAACAACATGACCATGGGTAATTTTTCCTTCCACAGACGGAAACAGTATAAGAAAATATTTGCATACACAAGCAGACACGCATGTAAATAAATATGGGGGGAGGGATAAACAAAGGGAAGAAAAGACAGTCTTCCGACATTAAAATGAGACTGTAACCACAGAAGACATTGTTTTGTCTGAAATTGGAGAAAACACTGAAGATTGGGCATTTAATAGTCGCTTACCATAGGAAACCAAGACCAAATATATTCAGAATATGAGCTTGAACATTAGGAAATTAATTAGTCATGATAAACAGCAATAAGTTCACAAATCAGTCTTAGGACTAGTTGGCAAATACACTGCTATTCGACTCAAGATTATCCAACAAATTCCAATACCATTAGAAAAGTTCAAAAGAAACATTTAGATTAAAGCACTCCACTTACTATTTTACCTCAAAGCCTGCATCAAAAGGAAGAAGGGAGTCAAGGTCTTTGTTGTTGCCACTAAAGTAACGTCCTGAGCTAAAATTAACCTGTCCAAAGGATAGTTCAAAGATTGAAGGAAATGGACCAAGTTACATCGGAGGGGGGAATTAATAAGGAGTGAATGATATTTGAAGGAAATTCCCACACTCTACCATCAACCCAATAAAAAAAGGTGAACTAAAGATGAGAATAAACACAAACTTACATCACTGGCATTAACGCCAGCATAAACAATTTTCACAAGGACATGATCTGGTTTGATTGGTAACCTCAAAGGTGCACGCACTATGCTGGTAGCACTACGAAAATTGTGACTCAAAGTGTGAACCACTCTGGACAACAAAAAAATCCAAGAAGTCAACGTCAAAACTTAATCAAACCATCTATTCGCTATTCAGTAAAACAAAAGAAGAGACAAATAATCCACCACTTGGAAGAAGAACCTTCCATGAATTGATGCCTGAAGAACTGAAAGTGATAATCTCGTAAAAATGAAGCAAACACAAAATGTATGACATGGAAAAGAATAATTAAGCATATGCTGAAGCTAATTTAGAACCATGAGGGAGGTACAACTAAAAGGAGGAAGGATCATGTACACGACGATAAGATGACAAAGTAAGCATTTAAAAGCTTGTCTCCAGGGAAAGTGCATAAAACTCTAGAGAACAAAGGAAGAGTGATTGTTCTTCAATCATAGCTGCCAAATCAGATCCATATCAAACATCAAATGAAAAAAAATGAGACAAAAGACTTTTTATTTCATTCTATAAGATCCTTCCTCTTCTAACCATTGTAGAAGAGTTCATTTAGGAGATAAAGCTGAAAAGTCAAAAGTCATATTATCTATCAGTTCTCAGGCACTAGCTAGCTTAAGCTGACGTGTTTCAAATGGTGGACACATGTAAAAACCCAAGTCAGGAGACTCCTTGCTCATTGGAAAAGAAAAAAAGTTAAGAAAACCTAGCCCTTCAAAGTTTAGAAACTAATGCAGCATGGTAGGAGCGTGGACATGCCACTGTTCTTCGAATGGTGATAGTGGCTGCTGTCAGACTCTAAAGTGGTTTTGTATGGTAAAAGGTACATGTTTTAACAAAATTGATACCACAACGTTTCTCCAAGAACATTTCACCTCCATTTGGCTAGGGTTAACACTCTCTCACTAAGTAGATTCTGGCCAAAGCAAGTAAACCAGGGTATTCGCAATCTCTCTGTGAGCCAAAGACATAAAAATTCACATTCTACCTTCGGAAGTGCCAAAAAATAAAATCACAGCCTCATCAACTTTAATAGGTGAGAGAACTGTTGCTTTAAAAAATGGAACTTCTTGCTCCATCTTTTTTGTTTTTTATTTTGATGAGTAAGAGGCTTCTTAAACTATACAACTGTGTTCTATTTTATTCCAAAATGCCCGACCAAAGAACAAAGAAAACAGGATGATAAAAAATGCTACCTCTGCTCTTTTGTTAGGGATAAAATCAAAAAGATGGGAGCGTATTTACTAACATTTTCTCAAAGCTCTGAGGTATTTGGAGATTCGATATGGCCTTAGACGAAGAACTTCTTCTCAATTTCGAAGAAGGTACCAAGTATTTTGCTTCTTCCATAGGAGTAGGCCAATACTCCATGCCCCTTCGTTTACTAATCCACAGACAAGACCCAGCTTTACTCTCATCACTGATAAGCTCAAAAGCACCTGAAAGAATCAACATAATGTCAAATGGAGAACATACATTCTGAGATTATAATCTTGTAGATGTTCAAGGCTTTGATACTACAGTATTACAGACAAACAGGATATACAAGTGCTAGAAACAACTATCACAGCCCATATTTCCTTGGACTCCAGCACAAATTTATACAACTAAATAAAACGTAGAAGGGTTTTCAGTACCTCTCCATCCCAAAAGTCTTTTGGGATAAAAAGGTTTAATTTCCATAATAGAAAATCTCAGTGTCTGACCTGGGCTACACATCATGTTCTATTTCTTTGTTTATTTGCTCCCAGAGTGTACACGGTTTGCCTAGGTTATTCAAATCCTTAATGTGGGAGAAAGAGAGAGTGGACTTGCAAAGCTTGGACTGGTATTAGCGGTAGGCTACGGCCTTTCACTAGGATTTCTCTGAACTTGAAAGTTCAGAATTTAAGTCATACTCTGTCTGGTCATTTGGTTGCTTGCGTACGTTAAGCCACATTTTAATTAATTCCTTGTGTTTCTAGAACCGTGATTCAGAAGCCACAATAGTTGGAGTTCAGGACACGTCTAAATTAGGGCAACAGGGAAAGGCATTAAAGACGCTTTCAACGGTGCTCTACAGAACTCGAATTACTAGCCACTCTAGATCATTCTCCATGAGCAAATAACGACGCAGAAGGCAATTCAGATCATTTTCAACTGTGTCTAAATCATAAAAAGAACGCCAGATACAAAAAGACAACATAACCTGTACAAAGGAAGCTGAAACTATCCAGATGTGCCGACAAAGAGGATATGGATCTAGAGAGAAAGTACATATGATGGAGGCCTAAAGTGGAATTTATTAGTGGAAACTCCAGCATTGGATGAACATTCTTCAATTAAAGAAATTGAATTACTAAACTCAGCAACCAGTCTGAAGCAGATTCTCTTGTTTAAAGTAAAGTCCTTCGATGACGGTCCTAACACAGGTTTCCAAAGTTAACTACTTCGTATGCAATGCCCATAACATCTACAACCGAGGGGAAAAAGCGATTGCCACTGAAATTCCTCTTATCACCTTAATTGTCTAGTCTATGCAGAGAATTCACGAAATTATCATTTACTTATGACAGTAACACAGCCTTGAGGGAAAGAACCACAAAAAAACATACCTTTCACAATCATTTCCATGGGCACGAAGCCCCCAAGTAAATCAATATGTCGAGAATCCACTTTTAAGGCCAACTCTGTTTCCACAAACTGCAAGCAGATTGCAAAGTACATCACAGCAATGACAAAATACTTAGCCTAACGAATTGTTTATATTACAGTACAGCAGAAGGCAACCACAAGAGCCGTTTCTCTGTATATTCATGCTTTTCCATTATAAACAAACTCAAACTAATGCCAGAACAATTTCAAACAAAGGTAAGGTAGTTAGAAGAAAGAGATAAACTTCATGATAACCACATCCTATTACTCCTTTCAGAAAATGGCAGAACTTGGGCTCGCAAACCACCATTCTGATTACCCTCCATGATCCAGGAAAATACCAGAATTATAGACAATGGTGGTAGGGAGTCAGCTAATCATCATTCAATGGATTCAAATTTGGACATCACTAAGCATTACAGGAAAGGTCATAAAAAAGTGGGGGCATTGGGATATGTTTAAATGACACAACTCTTCATATTAACCACTGATAGTACTATGGTTCATTATAAAAGATTGCTCGATTGCCGATTCATGACATTTGGAGCAACCAGAAATGAACAGTTAATTAATTGTGAGAGTTTCCCCCTTCTGTAAGTCAAATCTCTCTCCATGTCCAATACAAGCTTTTTTCACGCACAGCGCAGAAGTATTATTGATGTGAATCCCTTCAAAATAATTAGAAGAAAATTACCCCAACTATTAATACTGAGAGTGGAAAGTAGCGTTATATTAAGCAGATGCACTTTAAAGATCAGAACTCACCTCAGGACAAAGCACATTGACACGAATCCCTCGTTTTTTGTACGGAGCAAGTGATCTAGTAAATAGAACAACTCCCCCTATGAAACATAAATTCTTTAGGACCCAAAAGGCACTGAAGAGGCAAAAATTAAAACTATGCATGTGTGTCCATCGTGTGCATAAAAACACCAAGTTAAGAAGACAAAGAAACTACCAAAAAGTTCTTGGGGAGCACCCAATAGCATTGAGTATCACATAACACAAACCTTTGGAGGCTGCGTAGATCGGATCAGCAAAGAACGGATAAAGTCCTGAAGCAGAACCCATGTTTATGATTACACCAGGCTTTTGTGCAGCTTGCATGCATTGAACCTGCTCACCAGTTACATATTATTATTGACTGGTACGTAATAGGATGACCATCAAAAATATAATACATGCAAGATCGAACTATTATCTGTAAGAGTCGGAACAATCTAAATGATCAGAAAGCCAACAATTTCCAAATGGAAAACAAAGCCCCAACAATAGAGTCCTAAAAAAAGAAAAGAACACAATTCAACCCTCTTTCCTATGTATGTAACACGATGAAAATGTTTTCGGAGCTTCACAAATGAAAGTACAAAATATCTTGTCTAGCTTATTTACCCAAAGATTGTTGAAGCTGGGTCTGCGTGACCAACCATGGAAGATAAGCAACCTATAGTTGTTTAGTACTTGGGTATTTTTGTACTTTGAACTGCATTAACAAAATTATGGACCTTTTT
Organism: Arbutus unedo; assembly: GCA_014822125.1. Classification (NCBI taxonomy): domain Eukaryota; kingdom Viridiplantae; phylum Streptophyta; class Magnoliopsida; order Ericales; family Ericaceae; genus Arbutus; species Arbutus unedo. The sequence goes on along the minus strand of JABCMJ010024622.1, from coordinate 828 downwards.
ATTTCTCTCATTCACAATACACTGTCTCATCTCTCATCATTCTTCTCATTCTCTTCTTACTTTAAAATGTCATTTGCACCACAGAAGTTTGTCGGCCACCACAAGGGGACAATAGCAACTACGGCATCATACAGGATTCAAGAAAACATAGAACACAGTTTTACGTGTCATCCACCCTTTTATGAGGATTTGATGTGTACAAGGAAATAAATTTTACATCTTCTTCTATGAATAATTGTAAACTTCAATAGAAAAATAGCGCCAAAGGGGTAGTTCCAGCTTACAAAAATGACCAACAGAGTAATAAATGTAGATGACAGCCAAAAACAACATAAAGCTTACATATGAAGCGAATGCACATAATCATCTAACAATCAAAGATCGGATACACGCTACCGAATGCCCAACTATGCAGAGCATTCCAAAAATGGCCCTTAAGCCTAGAATGGACTCGTTTACACCTTGAAAATCAACCACGTAAAGTACGAAAGAGCAAGGAACCATGCCTTCCTTTCTTTTTCCACCCAACCATGCCTTATACAACACCCCCACCACATCCCCTATGAATAACACAAGCCACCCGGAAAGGGGAAAGATCAAATTTCATGTCTCACAAGCTATAGAGCAATGGATAAACAAGGATATACCGCCACCCCACCTCTATTGCACATACAAATCCAAATCACCAATTAACCACAACTCTACGCCTTCTGATAAGCTTATAATATAAAACCCTTCCCGTGAGTTAAAAAAAACAGCACTTAAGCCGAGGACTATAAAAAACAGCTCTTTGTTAGTTAATTAGGTTAAATGTATAAGTTAACCCTA